>RJWH01004006.1:0-125866 GCA_004363575.1 Solenodon paradoxus | reverse complement strand
GAAGGGAGGTCATGGAGGTGTAGTGGGTGAAGGGAGGTCATGGAGGAGCAGCTGGGTGAAGGGACCACCATACAGACCAGGACCCCAGCAACTAGCACCACCGAGGATCCAGACCTTCCTGGGCCGACAGGGCAGGGAGCGAATAGACTTAGCAAGAACCCAGGAGAGCCTGAGAGTGGGAGAGAGAGCGTGAGGCCCAAAGCAAGTGCGGAGATGGAGACCCTGCCACAGCTCCGTGTTTTTTTAAAGTGATAGATCAAACTAATACTTTGTTAAATAAGGGTGCTCTCCCTCCTTCTATCCTGATAAATGTATCTTCAAGACGACAAAATAGAAAAATAGATGTAAAGCTCTTTGTTATACGTATATGTTAAAAGTCAACAAAATACCAATCATGACTGATTTTCATTATTACTTCCCATTGCTGGGTATTCTGTGGATAGGCCAGCAATATCTGGTTGGGGAGTAAGACGTCTACATAATCCATCATTTTTATATACTTAAGACACAAAACCTTTTCTCCCCCATGCTTTCATTTCTGGAAAATCACAAATTATGATATATATATATACATATGAATGATTTTTTGATAATCTGTATTCTATTGACAATTATGTCAAATTAGACAGCATTCATGGAGTTACTATAGTTTTTAGTTATGTCTTTTATTAAATTCAGTTTGGAGGCATTGTGTTCTCTGAAGCAGTTGCAATTGGAATTGACAATAAAATTCTTAAGTAATACATTCAGACCATAACCATAAATTTTACATATCATATTCAAAAATTATAAAGAGATAGCAAATGATGAATTATTGGTACTAGAAAAGAACTCAAAATATTTTAAGTTTATAATGCAAGTCATTCTCAGTGTGAAACTTTGCTATCTAATATAGCAATATGTAGACACATATGTTATTAGATTTTTCTTTCCCTTTCCAATTTTCAATGCTAAAATTTTATAAAGAAAACTGAAAATGGCAATATGGCATTTGACCTGTTGAATTCTCTCTTCACTTGAGAAATTACAGATGCTGGATTCGGAATTATTTTATAGAAACATTTTTTAAAGCATTTTATTTTACTTCCATTTAGTTGTTCACTCTGGTTGCTTCCCCTGGACCTGGGGTTCAGACCCAGGGGTAGGTAGCCTGTATCCTTTGCAGGGGATTGACCTGCTGTTACTCCACCAAAATTTCTTTTTTGTTCTAATTTTCTAATAGGCCTTTTGGACTGTCGATTTAGTTGCATGTTTCACACACAGTTACTTCCATTAAAAATTTTTTCATAAATTTTTGGAAACATTTTTAATCCTTTTAAAAGAGAAAATGCTAAAACTAAGATCTACTTGATTGGAGTGCTTTTGCTAGCATGATTCAAAACAAGCAGTAGCTTATAACAAGTAAGTGTGGGTGCAACAAATTGAAAACTAATTTGACTTTTCATGAAAGACCAGGACTTATTCTTTGTTTAAGGATCTTTTATTGTTATTGCTTTACTCTCTTGTCTTAGAGTGTGAATCTTGTCTAAATTAAACCTAAGTGCTTTAACAGAATTTACTCCACATTCTGTCTAAAGTGGTTGTAAAGTCAAATTCAATATGTACTTTGGGGTCAAAGAGGGAAATTCCCTCATCCCTCCGGATTCTCCTCAGGTGGGTCAAGCAATCAAATGACTATCACACATGTTAGCAGAGAGGGGAGCACATTCAGATATGTACATGGAGAGAATCTATAAGGATGTTGATTGTAAAGCAATTAGGGTAAAATGAGGTTATGCTGAGGTAACTATCCTGAGGTAGTTATCCTGGGTTAAGGAATAGGATGAGGCTGGGTTTCCAGGAGAGAGAGGGGGACTCAAATGACGAAGACCAGACATTCACCCTGCCTTATAGATAGATCTTGCCCATAGAAATGTTACTTCTGGTAAACATCCTGATTCTAGGTAATTTCCCCAATCTTCATTCTTCTGAGTAGTTTAGGGAGTGAGTCTTCAGGGCTTCAATTGACCTCAGCTCAAAATAATCCACATGCCAAAGCATGTTGGAGAGGCCTGTTCTAGACATCTTGGGGAGGCCTAGCCTTGTAGGTTTTAGGAAACGTTGCCTTGATGAAAGATGCAGAAAATGTCATTCATGACCTTAGAACGGAGCCTAGGTAGGGCGACTTTGGTCAACTTGAGGCCACGTCTCTTGTAACCAAGGTGTCCGGGGCAGCTGTGTGGAGCCCACGGAGAACGAGCAGGAATGTGAGAAGCGGGAAAACAGTGCCGGCTCCATCTGACTGACACTCGCCCGCAGGACTCTCCCGCACTGCTGTGCCCTGTCGAAGGGTCTGACTAGGAATTAATCGCTCTGTTCTCCTTAGAGAGCTTCTGCCACTCCAGTCCCCCTGGCCCGCAAAGCTATGCCCACCTCTGCCATGGTGGTGCCTCTGCCCACAAACCCCAGGACAGAGCCTTTCACCCTGACCACACAGGGGAGAGGTTGACGTGTGTCCCCTGGAGGGAGGGTTCTTCAGGGCCAGGCGCTGGTGGGTAAGTATGTGTAGAGGAAGAAAGTCTTTTCCTCTCTAAGCTCCTGAGCAGGATCTGGGACCAAGCTGATGAAACAGATCAGAAGAGAAGAAAACCGTTTTAAGGGAGTTCACAAAGTAAAATGGGCTCAAAGGGGTGGCCAGATGATTGAGGCTTGTATAGTACCTATGCCTGAAAAGGAAAGGAGTGTGGGACTTCTGCCGGGGAGTGATTGGAAGCGGAGGGCACGAAACGAAGGATAAATAAGGTTGTCTTGTCACCCAGTTACTCAGGTACCTCCTCTCAGGTGAGCTGTCTTCCTTCTGGTAGGAGAAATCTTTATAACTGGAAATTCCCTTTATAAATGTACATTTCCCACCTACAAGGGGAAGTGAATACTCTACCTTTAGGCAACTGGGGGAAGTAAAGCACTTTTCTGCATCTGTTGATTCTCAGTTCCCTTTAGCTCAAAATAATAAGGCTTTATTGGGGTGGAATGTTCCAGAACCCCTCACAAGTGAGGAGGCAGTTGTTTTTTCTTTAGTCCATTGATGGAGGTGCCTGCTTGTAATACATGGACTCTGTACGTGGGGAGACTCCTCCAGTGCCCCTCGTGCTGGTCTGGGTTTGCAAAAGGTGTGATGTCGCAGGGACTCAGCCACGTCCAGAACAGCATCTGGCAGAAAAGAGGTAGGATACCTGTCCAAAGAGAATGGGGACAGGCCTCCTGGAGTTCAGAGCAGGACAGACAGGGTGGAGGGGACTGGGTGACAATCAGGGAACACCTATGACACTCTTCAGGTTTCTCTGCTTGAGTCCTCTGATCTTCACACAAGCAACCCGGTTCTGTGTCAATTTAGGACCACACGAGAATAAATTTGGGTTCCAAGATGTGAACATTAATATTGAGAACCTTATTTCTATGCAGTGGGGAGGCTGGGAAGGGAGCGCCCGCATTGCAGGCAGCAAACCACAAACCCACCATGCCTGCCTCTCCCATGGAGGCAATGCTGCGTCCCTCCTGCGGGACCGAGGGTCCTCCAGGTCACTTCGGGGGTGCCAGCCTTAGGGAATAACATGCGTGTGTCACCGGGAATGCACTCTCTAATCGGCCCTCCCTTTGGTTGTTGTGTTTCTGAATGAAGCCTCCAGTGGAGGAATAACATTGCTGCAGTTTGAGGAGGACACGAGAAAGAAAAGTCGAGGCCTCAGCAGAGGACCCAGCATCTGAGAGGGTCCCAGCCCTGGGGGAAGCCTGCGGCAGGTGTAGCCAGAGTGACCTGGGAGCAGAGACTGGAGAGTGGTTGCCTATTCACGTGGTGCCAAGAGGCAGCCTGGGATCCATCTCCTGCCATCCTGCTCTGAATCCCAAACTGCTGCCCCAGCCCCTAGCAGCTCAGAAGCAAAGGGTGGGAGCTTTAGCTCTCCTCATAGAGCGTGCCTGGATGGAAGGGAAAATGGAGTCTTTTCATCGTGCGTAGTTTTGTAAATTAGACATATTTTACCAGGTTAGCCTAAATTGGTCTTTTCCTCACCCTGATCACTATTCACTTAAATTTAGTAACACTTGCGTGCAACTCTTTCCAAACAGCTTGAAGAAAACAGGTTTGACCTTGTAGTCTCACAGGGCCCTCCGGCCACATCCCAGGAATGCAGGTGAGTTGCTCTCCTCCCAAGAATGTGGAGCTTTGTCCCGAGGCCTGTGCTCTTCACTGCCGAGGAAGCTGGCTGGGTGGGTTCCTGCTGGCCAGGGGAGACAGGGCCCTGGGAACAACTCAGGGAGCCCCCTGAGCTCATGTGTCTTCTGAAATCAGCACTGCCTGTCACCACTGTACCAAAGAATCCTGAGGACCAGGTGGGGGTGGAAGAGCGGCTGAGCCAGCAGAAGGCAGGGCCCTGAGGGCAAGTGGGGCAGTATGAAGACATGAATTCATCTTCCTAAACATACCAGTCAGCCCCTCCCCAGGCAGTAAACAGCAACAAAGAAACCCCGTGCCCAGAGTATTGCCCCTTAGAGAAGGATCAGACTCAACCCCATGGATGGCCATTCCCTCACTGGTCACACACACACACACATACACACACACACACACACACACATGCATACACAGACATACACATGCAGACACACAGAGACAAACACACACAGGCACACACATGCATACATGAACACACATACACACACACTGTCTCAGGAAAGCGCACGTTTTTCTCACCTACCAGAAGCCCTAACTCACAGCTCCTTTTGGCAAAGCTGAGAGTGAGCACAGAGACACGTTCAGAATCCTTAAACATTGCCAGTAATTAAGAAAGCTAGCAAAATGAAGACAGGCATGTGTGAGGACATAAATTCTTTCTCCATCCCCTGAAAACACGAAACTGAAGTCCCATTTCTCTTTGCTTTGCTTTGTGTTCAATGTTTCTTTGGGTTGATGGACTCAAACACTGAAAGACAGATGATAATGTAAAGACACTTGGAATGTCATTTGACAGATGGAAAATTTATCTTTTCACTAATGTAGACTAAGTTCTCACTGTAATTACCCATCCCAGCGGGGACTCTGCACTTTCAGTATCAAAGAAGGACACAAGCAAGCTCTGTGCAAAGGAGAATCTGTGTTCTGGGTTAGGGGACTTCTGTCTCACAGACACCTGAAAGCCAGGACAGTGAGAATGAAATGAGTGTGCAACTTTCTTCTCTGGCTGGACTGGCAGGTGCATTTTTAAATCATAAAAATGTATAACTTAATATGGTAAAGTTTGGAGGGGAAATTCATTTCTTCATTTCTGCAGGTTGATGGTGCAAATTATTATTGGGGACAGAAGCACAATGAACTGACTGGCTGGTGACTCCTGGTTTTCCGTTTAAAGGTAACACAGCACATCCTGTTGACTAAGCACTACATTCACTGGGCATAGTCCACATACATCCCAAGGACCAGAGTTCAAGGCCCAGGGCTGGGGGGCGGGGGTAACAACCAAGATGAATAACTAAATAAAAATAAAATGATTTTTTAAAAAAAAGCGACAACAAAAGGACCCTCCAAATTTGTTCACTTTGCTACTTTTCCTTCACTAACATGCTTTCCAAATTCTCAAGATAGCCTTTGAGAGGTAAAGATGAGCTTGACCTTCCAAAATGATCCAGCAGATAGGTCCCTGGACACCAGCCACCAAAAGCCCTTTGAAGGAAAGAAACTTGTCCTTTCACTCAGTCTGTTTTTATGGGGAAGAAACATTGTGGAGTGAGCATCCAGAACATTCTCTCTGTACCTTCCGTGAGGTGACCATCAGCTTGGGGCAAGCCAGAGAGCTGGGAGCAGAAGGAATGACTTCCATTCCGTGGGAAACAGACCTTAACTCCCAGAGTTTCAGCTCCTGTGAGAGAGCTGTCTGGGTCTCACTGTAGGTCAACGAAGGCCTCAAGGAGCCTCTGGGGTTTGCCAACAGTTGACAGGAACAAAGCAGTTAACCCACTGACACAGCAGACCACGCTGCAGCGACGGTCACCTCCGAGAGCCCTGTGCCCCCTCGCCAGCTCTGCACTGAGCAGCGTGCTGGTGTGGACTCCTGTTTGAACTGCTGCTTATTCCACGATTTCTTAGCTCCAAGGCACTTCATTAATTCCACCATAGTTAAAGCCTTCTCTTGTCCCGGAAGAAAAAGGCGGTCCCTCCATTCTGCTGAAGAGTTTTATTAAACAAGGTCTCGGCAAAATGATTTCACTCCAGAGAGCACACAGCGTTGAGCAACTGCTTTATACACCTTTCTCTTAGGATTTATCAGGTACAACATGTTAACATCAAGCAAAATGTGTGAAATGTTCCCCTAATATCTCCATTTGTGAGATGAACGACAGCTTATTTCCTATAGATTAAAATTAAGGGATGGTAAGAAATTACCGTGCATCAAGAATCCAACATTCAGATACACGTATTTCTTGTCAGCAAGAGAATGCACACTCAGAACGTATGTGGAGAATTGCCATCAAAGGTTTTGCTTTATTTTGGGAGGCTTCTAAAATGTACTTGCTACATGGTGGAATCAATGCAGGACACTATATTTGCAGAGACAGACGCCGAAGGATGAAGTTGGGTTGGTGGGCTCCCCTGTGGGGTGGAATGAAGGGACCATGATGTGGCCTGTCATCGGATGGCCAGGAAAATCACAAAGCACAGGTGATAAGGACCTGGGAGGGTCCTCTGCGCTGCCCCCAGAAGCTACTTTGTCCCAGACCTGCACTTTAGTATACAAATAAAGTTCCATTCCCTGGAGGACTCAGTTAGAGGGCTTTCCCATCAGCCTTGTAAGACCCAAGACCAGCTCTGCCCTCAGATTAGCTCTGGATGGCAGGCTTGGTTGATAGCACCGGTGCTCCCCAAGGCAGAGCTTGCTCAGCTCAGGAAAAGGGGAAGGACTCTGACAATCTCTGGCAATCAGAAGTGGACCGGGAAAAAGGTCTCAAGAAGGCATCTGAGTGCCAGAGAAAAGGAGACTGCTTCAAATTGCATCCACAAAGAGGGCCAGCTCCCAACAGCAGTCCCTGTCTGTGCACGCAAGAGACTGTCCCTCAAGCATGTTTCTCATTCCCAGAGTCCATGTGCACACCTGAGAATGAAGGACACTTTCTCAAGGGCAGCTCCTGACTTGTCTGCACTGAAGGACACTTGGGGAGTCACGGCATGAGCTATTTATTCACTGCAGGTGAAAAATCGTGCTTAGAAAGTGTCTCGTGAGCTGAACACGTCAGTTCAGGCCATCGACCTGCATTCACTCTCTAGGGCAAAGCAAAACGGAGTATGTGCATTTGTGTGTGCACATATGCATGCATGTACATGTGTATATATGTATACAAAAGAATGTGCATATGTACGTTCATGGGTATATGCGTGTGAATAAGTATGTGTGCGTCTCCATTTCATTTTGAAAGCTCTGTGTCTTTGGCGTGCTTTTCACTGAAGCGTTTATCCGTCTCTTTCATCAGCCTAGAATGCAGGTCTCGTGTCCAGGGAGCCCAAGTGGGGAAAGAAATTTCAGAACAGGACAAACTGCATTGTATGAGGTGGTCCCAGTCAGTTCAGCGGGGTGACCGCCTTCGGGGATGGACATGATGAAGCCAGACAGAGGGGACCCTGTAGAGACATCCCTGGGAGACTTCCAGTTCCTCACTAGGCACTGTCTCTCCACTCAAGACCGGAGGGAGGAATTTGGGCCCTGGGGCATCACATAGGGTGGAGGGGAGGGAAGAACCCTGGGGAGACTGCTCGGAGCATTTGCCAACTTCCAGGCCCCCTCCCAATCTTCCCCAGAGGTATTGTCTCCAGGTGCTTCAGGTGCTTCAGGTGCTGGCTGGTTGACTATTTCTCATACACAGATGCCTGTAATGGCTCAGAGACTGAGCAATGTCTACAGATGTCTGAAAACTGTTTGCTCACAGCGAGGGCTCACAACTAAGCTGCAGATGTTGGAGGCAGAGGGTGGGATCCAATCCCTGTGGGGAGGGCAAGGGGGGGTCCAGGAACCCAAGTCTCCTTCAGAAAAGGGAAAAGCCCAGACCTCCCCTGGCCCTTTCAATCCCTGCTATCTTCTTCTTCAGTGAAGGGGCAGCAGGGGGCAAGATTAGTGGGGCAGTGCCCTGCGGTATTTCCAGGTAAACAAAGGGAGATCCCTATCATCCTCTCACACAGATGCTTTGTGCTCAGGTCACCACTGCTGACACTGATCTGGGGGCTTCAGGCTTAGTTTCCAAGGTGAGGGAAGGTGCCTAGGAGCCCAGGCATGGGGCTAGGGTGGGAGCCTCCCACTGGCCCCACTGTGGGTGTTGCTATGGGAACTCTTAGGAGAGCCTGCAGGCCAGGGGAGGAGGCCTCAGGACTCCTGGGCTCAGGCTCCCTGCCCCCACACATCCACCATCCCCAGACTAAAGACTCTGAAAGCTTTCCCGGACTTTTCTCCCATTTTCTGGGCCCCCAGCAGGCATGACATTGTTTCCTGAACAGCCTCCCCCCACTTCCTAGCTGCACTAAACCCCCATGTCCCACGGATGCAGGCTGTGCTCCCTCGGCTGTCCCACTAAGGGAAGCCCACCCACTCCCACACCCCAGAAACCTTGAGGACATTCCTGTCCCGCATCTCCCCTGTCACCCACCCCACACCCCAGAGTCCATAGGTGTCTTGTTATCTTTGCTGAACCAGGGTCCTCCCCTCATCCTCATGTGACTCTGGGGCTCAGCCCTCACCTACCCCCCTGGCGCCACTGTCCCGTATCTGTCCTTTCACCTTACCCTGATCCATCATCACTACACAGCAGCTGCATATCTCTGCAGAGGCCCCAGTGGGCCTTCTAAGTGGACCATGCAGATACCCCACTCTGGCTTAACCCACAGTGCCCCAGGACTCAGGGCAGCCTGCAGAGGGCCTGCCTCCTCCAGCCTGGGACACCCTCCACAGGACCCCCGCCCCCCCACCTGCTCTGCACCCCAGTCCAGCACATCCCCACCTTAGGGACTCTTTCTACCACACCTGCACTCTTTCTACCACAACCCCTCCCACTTCCCTAACTGCTGACTTCTTCCTCCTGCCCTCCAAGGTGCCTCTTCCAGGAAGCCTTCTCTGATATGCTTCTCACCCCACTTCACTCTGATGCCCCAACCACACAGCACTTTTGTCTTTTGCTCCCTAAACAGAACAATAAGTCAGTCTACATGAGGCTTAAACATTGGATCTATTTCTTCTTAGATTTGGGGCAAAAGTGCCTGATACCCGGTCTGAAAGGAAAAACTCACCAGGCTAATATTTTTGCAATCTATGGGTAAGTGTTTTGAAAGTAAACATCTTAAATAGCGACTAGCTGTGACTTTGGCACTGTGTGCTATCTATTTGATTAAATCTATACCTAGACATATAGATAGATAGATAGATAGCATTTTAGCCTATCTTTTTAATTTTTTTATAGTTTTATATGAATGCAGAGGATACATGAGGACTACGAGAAGCTCTGGCTTTGAAAGATGCAACTCAGGGCCAAACATCTATGCTGCTTCATAGAAGATGTAGTGACAGAGCTGAGTGGAAGCTCGGGGCGTGTAAATACTTCCTTTTGAATTTCCACGCATCCTTCTCACCCCCGGTGCCAGGGTACAGACATGTTCACTCAGCTTGTTGAATTTGTCTGCCGTTACCTTCTCTAGTAATTTTCATTTAGAATCTGCCTGGCATTTCCTGTACTGCGCGGGACAGCTGTGGTCACCGGGAACGCTGGCACTGGGAGGGGATCAAGCTGGGGCGGATCCTTGGGCTGTCTTAGGAGGAAAATCAGCGTGTGGACCCCGATGCTGAGGCCAAACCTTGACAACACACACACACCTTTGTCTCTTGTCTGGCCCATGTATGTCACTGGGACAGAGGTGGTGCCCAGGGACACACAGGCCCCATCCACACGGCCTCGGGCCCACACTCAGGGAGCCTGGAAACACTGAAGTTGGTCCAGACTCGGTGGTAAGTCCTCGCCCATGCGGCTTCCCCAGGCATTTGGAGTTCTGTTTACAAGCTACAGCAGTGAGGTGCCATAGCATCTGGCAACACCGTGTCTGCCTTGATTAAATGTGACCAGACGCGATGGGAGCACACACTTTTGGAGAAACGGCCTTGCAGACATGCTCAGCACAGGGCTGCCGCAGCACCCTTTTATGAAAAACAAAATATCCCCCAACCGCAATAAATCCAAGCGCAGTGAAGCCGAGTCCTGTGCTGAATCAGCATTGATCTGAGGCCGTCCTGCCCGCCACCCGCTCAGCAGGGCAACTGGGACCCAGAGACGATGAGACCCCCGTGTGCCTCAGTGTGCAGGCGGGCAGGGCTGTTCAAGGTCCCCGGGACACAGAGTTCTGCCGGGTGCACTAGTGAGAAAAGCATGTACAGTTAAGGCTGTTCCCACGCCCTCAGTACAGTGTCTGTTCAGTCACAGCTGTCCTGCACCTTGAAAGCCTATGTTTAAACACCCCACCCTGACCTGCCCCGGTCTCCCCGCGCCCAATGAAAGAACCTGCCTCCCTTCCTAGAGTTCTCTTTGAGACAGGATACCCTTAAAGAGCTGAAAATGCACAAGAAAGCTCTATTGAGAAAGAATTTAAATGGAGGCTGTCAGAAATAATTTTTCAAGAAGAAATGTGAGATTTTCCCTTGGGCCATGGCATGTTTCTAAACTGACCCTGCCAAAGGCCAGGGGTCAGAGCCGATTAAGTGAAAACAATCCTGGGGCTCTAATCCCATCAAAGGGGTGGGGGCAGTGGTCACTGTGGCCCCCCAGGGCCGGGAAGGAGCTGTTTACTCCAAATGCAAACACATTTCCACTCCAGGAAGGATTCAGAGTAACTGAAGCTCATTCTCACCCCCAGCAGCTGCTCTGATCCTTCCAGAAAGATCAGCAAAGCCTTTGCGAATATTTCCTTCAGGAAAACCCCCCACATTGAGATTTTCATGATTGGTTTCTTAAAAAAAAAAAAAAAAAGTGAATTAATTATAAAATGAGAAGGTGCTGCTTCCAGTCTATCAGCCTTAAGAGGGGCCGGGGTGCAGGTCCCCCCAGAACCCCAACAATCAATAACAAGCTCAACCGTTATAAAAATAAATGAGAAAAGCACTCCCAAGCACATGCTCTCGGCTAGCTGTTGTTCTGCTGTTTAAGCTCAATAAAACAATTAACTTTCACACCTCAATTTCCACTGCCTGAGAGCAGAGCTGTTTCTCAGAGAGCTGCAGAGACCTTGAAGAGAAGAAACCCTGCCGGCTGTCATCCCCACACAGGCGCCCTCAGGACGGGCTCAGCTGAAAGTTCCTCCGGAGGCAGGGTCTCAGATGGCAGGGTCCTGAGAGGCTGCCACTCCTCAAGGCAGAGAAGGTAAATGTTTTGAACGTCACAGCCTGAGGCACAACCAGCGACCATTCAAAGTCGAATATGAGCTTAATGTCAAGTGCTCGGAGCGCACCGTTTTCACATTCATCTGGGGGTACTAAAATCCAATGAGTGATCTGCGGCCCCCTGTCACTTCCTGTCCACAAGGCACAGTAGAACTTGGCCAAGCAGGGGGCGCCCCTCCAACTGTGCTGGTTGGGCGACGGGTGAAGTTTTGAGCTTTGGCCAGCTGGGGGTGGGCAGACCCCCACTGTAAAGACAAAGAGGGTGGGCTTCCAGGAGCACCCAAGGGCTATGACTAGAAATGCACCTGGGGAAGATGGAGGGCAGATGGGATGGGAGGAGACCTGGTCAGGGCAGGGTGGGAGACTCAGCCAGCAGGAAGAAAGGGCTGCAGTTGGTAAGGGGACTTCGGGGGGCGTGGAGGCAGGGCCACAGGGTACCACATGAGGAACAGAGGGAGGGACAGGGTCTGCCTGGGGATGAAGGGGTGCCTAGTCTTTCCAAGACTTCTCTGACCAGACCTTCCAGAAGATTCTCATAGTCCCACTTAGAGCTGCCCTCGCCCCTCAGGGGCAGAAGGGAATGCACCTCTGCCTTGGTGGGGTGTCCAGGAATGCAGGAGCTGAGACTGAGAGTGTGCAGCAGAAAGGCCAGGGAGGACTCCTGGGGAGGAGGCAGGACCCACCCCTAATTTCCATTTTTCCTGGAGAAAAGATGAGTCTCCAGCCAGAAAGGGCTGCCCAGAGGGGAGGGCGTGCCCTTTGTGAAGGCAGGTCTGAGCCCCTAGGCAGGGGCAGTGTTTCTGGGCCGGCTGTGTGGCCAGCAGGATGGGAGAACCTAGGACAGAAGCTGATTCCTGATAGGACTTTAGAACAGCTCCCTAAAACTGCATCTAAACAGCATTCTTCCATTAGTTTTTAATATCCCAGCTGCTTCTGAGCAGTTGTGGGGAATCTGTCCTGTTCAGAGGTAACACAGTTTTGGGGAAAGCAAATAATTTTATTGATGCATGGTTAACCTAATCAAATCAAATGACTGCAGAAAGGAATCAGAAGCCCTCAGCCTGTCATGATGGGAGGGACGAGAGAGCCCAAGAGATGCAGATAAAACGCTGGTGGTGCAGAGAAGGGGTCCCGGAGGGCTTCAAGGAGGAGGTGGCATGTCTCTGAGCCTTGAACACCACCCGTGGAGGAAGCATGTAAGAAGCTCAGGTTGAAATGGGTAGGTGGTGTAGGCTGTGTGGAGGAGGGGAGACTTCAAACAGTCAGGATGGACAAGGACGAAATAGACCTGACATTCGAAAAGATTTCAACCAAAACAAACTGCATGATGATGGCCATTTATGAAGTAATCTGATTGACTGGAGGTCCTGTGACTGGAGGAGGTGACTAGGTGGCTGGGGTTTGACTCTTGCTGCCCAGTGGTTACAGTCACCATGAGCTAGTCAGCCTCTACTCGGCTAAATTCACTCGATGGTGGTGTCCTGCTCCCCAGAGTCCTGTTCTCAGACTGGGGCGCTGGGGACAAGGACTATACCGCTTCCGACCTCTCATCCTTCGTCCTCACGTACGTGGTCCCCAGAGGAGATGCACAAACTCACTGTCCCTCATGCTGAGTGGGACAGCAGGGCAGCACAGGCACCCGTGTGGTTTGGGGGTTCACCCCATGTTCTTTAAATAACCTTCCTTTCTGAGAAATCAGCGTTCGGGTGCTTTTGTCCATAGTCTCACAGCTTCTCCAGACAAGAGGGCTTCTGTTCCCTGTATGGTAGACCCTCACCTGCTCAGGCCCAGAGTTCTGGTCCCAGCCAGCCTGGCCTGGTGTCCACCAGGTTGGATTAGTGGTGGCCAAAGCCTGAGATGCTGCAGAGCACATGCTGCCCTCCAGTGGTGTTGCTCTGAAACAGCCGCCTGTCCTGGTGTTACAGTTCTGGCAGCCACCGGCTGCTGCTGCAGTAAGCTTCACTCTCTAGTGCCCATAATGATGTTCATAGAGACAGGCAACTGCCAGCGCTCCCCATTCCAAAAGATAAATGCAATGCAGAACTGCAAAAACTGAAAGTAAGTGGCTTATATAAGATCAGGAGCATTCCAATGTCCCACCAGAAACACAATTTCCAGAACCCCCACCAGTGCTGCTCCCAAGAAAACTAAATAGCGAAACAGGGTTTTGCAGGCCGTGGTGAGGTCACTGCCTGTCAGCTCCATGGAGTAACAGTGACAATAACAGACAGTGCTGACCACGTGGGCAATAAGTCAGTAAGCCAGGAAGGAGGAACCTGGCTGGATCTGACCCGCAGAACACAGCTGGCTGATGCCTGGTCTAGCAAGCTCCTTCAGTTCACAGCTTTAAAAACAAACAAACCCAAGGTGGGTGGGTTCATGGCCAAGACTAGAGAAGGAGATCTTGATGGAGTGGGAACCTGTCCTTAGGTCACTCCTCACTGAGAGAGGGTGAAGGGATGCAGAAGAGAAGGTTTGTGTTCTAACACCTCCAGCTCCACCAGCCTTCTGTGTCCTGTCCTGACAGTCATTCATCCATGCCCTCCTGCCCTACACACACTCATTCATGTGCTCAAGCACTTTTTGGGCACCAATCTGTGTCCATCCCAGCCCAGAGCCTTCTCCCCTGGCCAAGTGACCAGGTGGCAAAGGCTCCTATTCCCAAGGGCTCATTAGTGTCTCAGAAACACTCCACCAGGAGGCAGTGTGTGCATGTCTCACTACTCACACCAGGCAGCTCTGGAATTTTCTCATTGGTCCCTCTGGCTTCCCAGCCATTCCTTGTTTATGTCCGAAGGCAGCCGGCCCAGAAGCGGGATTTCAGCACCACGGCCAGAGAGCGGGCCCCTGTACTCACACCTGCCCTGGACTCCAGGTCTTCATGCTTCTGGGCTAGTCGCTACCGAGTGCTTCCCAAATGACTGCAGTTGAGGACCAGCTTTCTTATCTCTTCCAGTTCATCATGTGGATTGTTCTGCAAAGTGCAATAATTATGAAAGCTAGAAAGTGAAGAGACTTGCAAAGTACATCACTTAGTTCAGTAGACATCAGTTTACTCTGTTGAATATTGTATGTTTCCAAACTCTCACACTGACATTCTGCCTCCTAATGGACAGGGCAGAGACCGCCTGCAGCCCCAAGGCTAAAATGAGCTTTGCAAAGCCTGCTCCAGCTTTAGTTCCGGGGTCATCCCAGCCAGCTCAGAAGCCTGCCACCCTGGGTTTACAGGGTTCCTGGGAGCCCCAGGCCCCAGCTCCTGACTGGAGTGCTCTTGGTGTGGTTGTCCTTGCCACCAGGATCATCGTGCTAGCTGCCCCGCCCAGCAGTGAGGAGTGTCTCCCCAGAAGTGACCATGGAGCACCCAGAGGCTCCCAGCCCAGGTCTAGGGGCTCTGGACCAGCAGGAATTCTCAGGAGACCCCCTTCTGCACACTTGGATGAGCAAGGACCTGGGTCCAGGGTTTGAACACCACCAGAGAGGGACCACATCTTTTCAGCTGGACAGGAGAAGGCCCATCCCAGCAGCCTGGCTCCTCACACCCTCCTGGTCTCGGGGCTGATACACTCTGGAACCAGATTCCAGGGGCCAGGGAGCAGGAGGTCTGGAGACATGGATGGGCTGCAGGACCTGGGGGCCTCGGTTTGGGATGGGCGCTGTCTACAGACCCTTGGCTTCTGGAAATAGCAGACCACAGGCCTGGGGGTAACCTGTTTGGATATAGACCCTGTGTTAGTGAAGAGGTATTGGGGACCCAGGTGTGTCCTGTCACTGAGGGTGGCCCTCAGAAGGACAGCAGAGGTGTGTGGTGGTGGCTCCTGACAACAAGAGCTTGTCTGGGGCTCTCTGAGACACCCCAGGTGAAGCCAGGTTAGGTTCCTGCATCACTGGGGCACACAAAGAGATTCCAGGGTTCAGGAGCTGGGGGAAACCTAGATTGTGGGGTGAAGTCCAGTCCCCCATGATGGATTTCAAGAGTGAGAAGCTCCTTCCTGGCACTGCCACAGCAGGGCCCCTCTCTGGGGCCTAAACCAGAGTCTGCCCCTCACAGCTCAGGAGGCAGAGGCTGAAGGCAGGGTGTCAGCAGGGCTTGCCCTCTGCAGGCCCAGCGAAGGACTTCCAGCTCTGGCGTCCCTGAGAGGTGGTTGCATGGTCCCAACCTCCGTCCGGTCCCCATGCAGTCTTTTACCTGCATGACGTCTTCACATGGTCCCCTCTGTGTGAGTCTCTGTGTCCAAACGTGCCTTGCATATGAGGACACCAGTTAAATTAGAGCAATGTGACTTTGTCTTAACTGACAGCATCTGCAGTTACCTTCTTTCCAGATAAGGTCACAGTCACAGGTACTGGGACCAAGATGTCAACATTTCTTTCTCAGGGACTCTATTTACCCACAGCCAGGAGGTTGTCTCCTGCAATTGTCCCAAGAAGACCAGGCTCCATGGCCTCTGGCTTGTCTGCCAAACACCATGACCTGAGGGACACAAGCCAACTTGTGACTCTCTCTTCCTGGATACCAAGGTCTCTGAGAAACCTGCTATTTCTCACTCTTATGCATCTACCTTGAGTAAGAGGCAAGCCAGCATATGTCAGTAAGCAACACTGCATCAAAGGCAAGGGTCTCATTTGTCTCTGTCCCCGCAGTGCCTCGAAGGGGCTGGGCCCCAGAAATGCTTGTGGACACCACAACTCCTCCCATCCCAGGGCTCGGGGAGGGCTTTATAGGGGGAGAGCACAGGTGTCTGCATGAGTGGTCTGAAGCTGCCTGTGGCTGGGTTTCTAGAAAGCTCATCTGTCTTACTCGTCCCTTTTTTTGTTAGCAAATATTTCATGTGTCACAGATGGTCCACTTTCCCTGTGATAGAGTGTCGAAGAGCCTCTGAGCTTCTCTGTTTTTCACCCTTTGCTAATAAGAGTAGGAAGAAATTCAAACTTGTTTGCAGATTTGTGAGATTTGGAGGTCCCGGGAGATGAGAAAAAGTTGAGTTCTACTTAAGAAATCTAGAGCATCTGCTCAAGCCGTTCAGAATAGTAATTTTTCACCTCTTAGAAAAGGATTTGCTAAATCACCTTAGGACTGTAAAAATGTTTCCTAGAAAATACTGAGATGTCTTGATATTTTGTGTAATATATTCACTGCTAATGCTATTCTTGGCACTCTTTTCATGGAAACAGATTAATGGAATCATTTGTGAGACTTTTGTCAAAGATAGTCAGGAAAATAGGAAATGAAGAAGTGATAAACTACACAAAAATGGGGTTAGAAGTTAAGTTGACTTTTTGACTTTGGGAAGCTCCATTTTGACTTTTGGGGCCTCAATTTGTTCATCTGCCAAATGGAGTGATGAAGCATCGTCTCACAGAGTGTGTGTGGTGCTTAAATGGGAAATGTGTGTGAGGTGCTGGTGGCATGTGGACACGGGTTGAGCCACAGGCAGGCACCTGACCTGGACAGTGGTGGCGACGGAGGGAGAGGGTGGGGCAGAGGGCTAGAATGAGGACTGCCACATTTTAAATACAGTCTACCTTCTTTCCTGTGAAAGATATTAGAAGAGAAGAGACATTTTTTATGGAAATGCAGTTTATATACCATATGATTCACCCATTTACTGTTTTCTGGTAAATTCACAGGTTGGTGCCACCAGGACCATACTTTTAGAACATTCTCTTCACCCCCAAAGAGGCTTGAACCCTGCAGGAAGCCCTCCGCACCCTCCCCCTGCCCGGCCCCAAGCAGCCACTGAGTTTCTGCCCGCCATTCCTGACCCACCGGTGTCCACGGAGTTACACGGCCTGTGCTGCTGTCCCTCACTGTCAGGAGTTCAAGGTCTGCCCGTGGCCTAGCAAGCGTCAGCACTTCATTTTTTATGGCCGAATAATATTCTGGGTGTGGACACAGCCCTGTGGCCGTGTGTCAGCGGATGGACATTTGAATGGCTTCCACATCTGGGTTTTTATCACCGCCACAAATGTTCACGTACAAGCATTTCTGTGAGAGTCTGTTTTCAACCCCCTGGCCTTGCTGGCTCGTGTGTAAGTCTGTTGACCTGTGTGAGCAGCCACCAGTCTCTTTTCCACCGCGCCGGCCATTTCAGTCCCCACGGGCCGGCCAGCTTTCAGCGTCCCCAGCACTTGCTTTATTTGACCCGTCTCCTGCCCTACTGCCAGGCGCGACGTGCTGTCTCACTGCGCTGTTGACAGTCAGTGATTCCCAAAGACTTTATAACTTTTCAGTGCTGAGTGGTTGGCACCATGGTGTGGGGCAGGTTATTCAGTTGTCTGTGGGCCTGCACCTTGTGTTTGACAAAGGACTTATACAGTCCTCAAAACAGTACATAGTTCACTGGGGATCGCTGCAGCCATCACCACAGTTCTAGAACATTCTCATCACCCCAAAGCAGCCCAGGACCCTGGAGGGCGCACTCCCCAAGAGGCCAGCTCTCAACTCCAGCCCGGAAAGGCCTCTGAACAGCTGACCTCCAAGGCAAGGTTCATTCACCCCAGTCCCTGCAGCAATGCCCCAGAAGGCCACTGGGATGTCATCAAACATGACAGTGATCACAGGGGGCGTCACAATGTCTCAAGAGCACGCCAGCTGCATCTCTGTCCCTCCATGCACAGGCACAAAGTGAATTAAGGCATGAGCTCCCCTTTCTCCTATTGTGCAATCCACAGAAAAGTTCTTATCAGAGAAAACAGAATCGATCAGGTCTTTTCTCCTGAAAAAGCTAGGCAGGAACCCCACTGGGCTCCCGCTGGCCCTGTGGGAAAGGCCTCTGGACTCTGAGCTCTGTTCTAGACTTCAGGAGGCCAATGGAGATTCCTCTTGGCTCTTTCCCATGGTGTGGAGGTGGCGTGTGAGGAGACTGAGGCACGCTGGCAGGCCCAGCGGAGAGGGCTCCCTCTGCCTTCTTCCTGTAGCCCGCATAGGAGGGCTCAGGAGCTACGCTCTCTGCACTGGGCAGGCAGATACCCATCACAGCCACAGACAGCCATGCTCCTTCTTCCAAGCTTGGAGGAAACACCCCAGTAAGAAGCATCAAAACCCCACAAGAAAGTTGGGGAAATTGATTGTGAACTCTGTTACAACTGGCAACTGTCCAAGCAACAGCAAGTCTTAGGGCAGGGAGCCAGCCCCACTTCAGAGTCAGTGACCCCGGGGTCGGGAGCATGCCTGTCACTCGCTTTCCCAAGTCTCTGGCCCACAGGTTCCTAAGATGAATGCCAGGAGCCTCTCTAAGAGCTTCCTACACACAAGGGGTCAGCAAGCTCTTTCCTGCAGAAAGTCCTTCTCCACAGGCCCCCTTGCTGTAGTTAACAATGCTGAGGAAGCAAGCCGACAGTGGGGAAGATCTGCGTCTCCCCAGAGGTTCCTGCTAGGCTTCCTGTCTTCACAGACAAGTCCCAGGGAGGGGCAGCCCACACTTGGCTCACACAGGAGCCTGGCTGGTCTTCTGCCGTCCTGTCCTAGGGGAGTCTGCCCTCCTGCTGCCCCGACCCCCTGGAGAGGGTGAGTGCCTGCAGCCTGCACATCCGGGCATGTCCTGCTGACTGTCCCACTGTCCGCACAGGGTTCTCTTTCCCTTCCTGCTAGAATCTGTCCTTACCTGGGGGAAACAGGCCCCCTAATCAATTCATTCATTTTCCCCATGCCGGCCACAAAAACTAGCAGCTGTCGGATGGTTAGAAAGACAAAATCTACAAAAGTGCCTTTTTCCAGACACTGGGAAGGACCCAATGGATGTAATCATTAGAGTGTCCCAGACTTCTAGGGATTCCTGGGACTCCTTTATGAGATTTGGGAGGTCAAAAGTATTTTCATGACAATTCTAAGAGGTTATTAGCTCCCTGTGGATTGATGATGTGAACTGAGGAGGAGAAGGCAGGGAGCAAAACTCTTGCACCTTAAGACGAACCAAGACATGTACGCCAGCTGCACCAGACAGGGTTGTATTCATCACGGCTCGCACTCTGCGAGTGTGCACACCTCGGTGGGAAAAAGCCAGCTGCGGCTCAGAACAGCTTTGATCAAAATGAAAATATGCAAACAGTGTGTCTGATGCCTGTGAAGGACATGGCTGTTTCCAGGGAAGCCCTGTGTCACCGTTCAAGCTAAACTGGCTGACTGTTTCATGATTTTCTTTGGAGGAAAAGACTGTCAAACTATATGGATGTTTTTTAATGTCAAGTATTTGGCAACATTTTCTCAAGAAGGAATACAGTGAACGTCACTTCAAGGAAAACCACCAGCCACCTTTGTTGTCAACTATGAAATTTGCGCTACTTGGTGGATTCCAGAAAGCTTGTATCTGCCTCCTGCATTTGCCAGCTTCCCAATACTGAAGGCCTTTTCTGATACTGGTGGTGATATCGACAAACGTGAATTTCGGTGTTCATAATGAAGGTGTGGACATTCCGAGGATCTGCAGACGTCTATTTTTAAGTGATCAATACTTGATGCTGCAAATCTGTGCATGGGAAAAAGGTCCATTCACAGCACAAAAGAGACTAACACAATGTTTCAATGTAACAGAGAAGGAAAAATTCACTCATACAGTTTCAGAGTCTACACTGCAATTGTCCTTTAAGCAATGAACCCTTGCCAAGCTTTGTGCAGTATCAGAGTAGACCATTCAGCGCTATCAAAAAGGACTATTAACATCCCCTTCCTTGCATGACTATATCTGAGTATATTTCTATGTGAGTTAGGATTTTCTTCCACTAAAACAACTTGTCACAAGTGGAAGACAGCAACAGAGATGAGAACCCAGCAGTCTTCTATTAAATCAGATTGTGAAGAGATGCACAGACACTGTACTCTTCCCATTAAGCTGCATTTTGTTTTAAAAAGTTTTATTAACCTATGTTATCTATAATTAACACATAAGATGCTTACCACTTTTAAGAAATAAGTGAAAATAATGACAGTGACTACTTATCCATTTTAATTTCTAACATGGCAAATATCGGTAGCATCATCCCACAATAACAGAAGCTCTTTAGGCTTCTCAGAGTGCAAAGGGATCCTGAGGTTTGAGACCTTATGATGCCCACTGAGCCTCTTAAATGTCATCAATCTCTACAATTATCACTTTCAAGGATACTAGGCTACATTATCTGCACTGGACAACAGGGAGGAGGACGTTTATCAGGAGGATGGCCAGAGTCAGGCTACGCACACCTTTCTAAGGTGCTGCATTGCATATGGGGGTGAGGCCCTGTGGACTGAGACACGCAGGAGCAATCCATGGGGCTTCCAGCTCTCCATCTCCCACCCCCGAGTCTCAGCAGCACACCTCCAGCTCTGTGGCTCTTCTGTGTAAGTGAAAAGGAAGGTGGAGTCATCTCCTCCCTTCTCTCCCTCTGCGAACAATATTCCTTTTGGTCCGAGATTCCTCCTCCTGGATCATGAAATGAGCACTTCACTGGCTCTTGATGTCATCACTCACTCTTTGTCTTTTGTCCGCCAACAACCTGGGTGGTGAGGTCCCAGTGCAGCTGCACGATGTCACTTATAGAATAAAAGATGACAAAAATAGACTCTCTGTAGGAACTTTCTCTGGAAAACACTTGTGACGTGTCCTGCCAACCTGGAACCCTGACCTCTTCACTTTTGGTGTTTATGTAAATTTAAAAAAACCCCAAAAAACAAAAAACAAACCTGTGAAATTAGAAGTTAAGAAAAAAAGAACTTAAAGGTTCCTAAATCTTCTTCCCTTCTCGTTCTCATTCTCCAAATGAGGAAGCAGAGTCGAGCGAGCTGAGCTGCACCTTCACAAACATCTGGGCCTCCCACGCTCTGTGTGATGAAAGAATTCCGCTGGGTCCTCCCGGGTTCTCTGCAGTCCTTGCTTGAGGTCACAGAGTCTGGGGTCACAGAATTCTTCTGCCTTTCACTGAGTTCCAGTTCTTCTTTTGGGGGCTCCTACAGCACCACACAGTTCTGCTTTGAAACAGGCTGGTCATGGTGGGCTCCATGTCTCCGGGGCTTCATGCCTCAGTAAAGATTTCTTTCTGAGTCTCGTCACACTCACACACACACACGCATGCACGCACGCATGCACGCACACACGCTTTCTGCAGGCCACCTCCAGCCTTTGACGGAGCACTTATTCCTCTTCCTCACGATCGTGGAGGAGTCATTGCAAGTAAGGAAAGACAGGATGTGATGTGTATTGTCTGGGGAAATGGTTCTATTTCTAATCAAAAGGCAAATGACTTCCTGATTAAATACTTAAAGAACGGAGCAAACTCATTTATACCCAAATGTCACAAGTCTGGGGATACCTAGGGAGGGTCAGGTCTAGTATGTGAATGTCATGAGACATCTACAGCCTTTCATGCCCACATGGTGCCACCGTGAGATCATGGACCGCAGTTGCTTGCCTCCGGGGGGACCCGGGCAGTTCCGTGCTGGCCTCTCTGCGGCCTCTCTGTCACCCTCGCTATGGGATAGGAGCTCACCACTGCACCAGTCTAAGCCTCAGTCACTCGCCTATAAAGTGAGGTTAATTATAAACCGTCTTGTGGTTTTAGAGGAAGCTGGCACAGGGAGACAGGATGTTTACTGTGGCTGCCTCGAGGACCCCCACCCAGCCACCCATTCTGGAAGACCCTCAGTGTGTTTCGTGTGACTGTGAACTGAAAAAGCAGGACCCCCTGCCCCTTCTGGAAGAGGGACGTACAAGTTGAACATTTTCATGAAGAGCCGTGCTTCAGGATGACCAGACGGACCAGCAGACCATTGCACAGAGTCAAGGTTAAAAATCAAAAGTCAACCTCTCTTGGATAGACCTGAAATGGATAGGCTATAAGTGTTCACTTTTAAAGTAGTTTTAAAGTTTAAAACAACCTGTTTCTATATAAATATCTCTTTTTACTAAATGTGGAAACATTTTGAAAGTGAAGCATTCATAGATGGGCTGAAGCCTGTCATAAATGCAAATTATTATTTTTTTAACCAGGAAACTCTAGCTGATATATGCAGATTTTCCTCCCTTACAGCAGGGTCATGTCCTCCATCAGTAAGCCTATCCCAAAATGAAAATATTGTGAGTCAAAGTACACACAATTCATTACCCTAAGGAATCTCACAGCAGAGCCTCCTGGTCCACCTTAAACGAGCCTACTGTTGGGCAAAATCATTAAACACACAAGAATTTTAGAAGAAAATGTTGATTATCTCATGGAATTTATTGACTCTTCATTGGAAGTGAAAAACAGAATACCTATTATAAAAATTGAAATGCAGTTTCTGTTGAATACTTACCACTTTCAGTCATCATAAAGCTGAACAATTGTTAAGTCAGAGACCATCTAATTATTATTATTATTGTTATTATTATTATTATTATTTTCAGTCTTGGGCAGCAGGAAGACAAGCAGGGGGAGCAGGAGGACCGTGGACAGACCTGGAGTCACCCGAGTGCAATCAGCTCGTGACTCCCCACTGATCCCATATCTCCCCAGACACTGCTTTAATAGGTCAGTGATCCTGGTTCCCATGTGAGACTGGCCTCACTCTCTATTATAAAGTATAAAGTCCTTTGATCACAGGCTCCGCTGTGTCCTTTGGGCGTGTGCTGGAGGGTCATACTGGGAAACTCCACCCTCTCCAGCACCTGGCCTGGCTGAAGATTTCTTGGAAAGAAATTGGTACCTTTGCCTGAGAGAGCTGTTCTTTTATTCTCAGTGAGAGAGACAGAGATCAAGGACCATGGGCTTTCCGTCCTTGGTCCCCATCCCACACTTTACACTCAGGGTTAGGCAAACAAGTGTTTGCAGAATTGAATCAAATATCGGTGAAAAGAGCAAGACCTTGAATTTTCCTTCCACTTTGCCACTTGTCCGCTTGGGTGCTTGGACAACTTTCTGAATCAGCCTGCGTTTGAGATTTCCCTTTGTTGCCGGGCCCTGACAAAACTCTAGCTAGTGTGGCCCCGCGGGGAAAGGCACTGGTGTGGGGCCCTGCCAGCCTGCTCAGACAGTGAGAGGAGGGGTCCTCGGCCAAGAGCTCTGCATTGTCATCTTCATTCTCCCAGCGCTGGGAGCAGGACCCCCAGATGATCAGAATGAGACTCCTTGAGATTAAGATTTAGGAACTTCTCCACCCCAAGCAGCCTGACTGCAGAACTTTCCTGCCTCCTCCTACACTGATTCTCATTCCTGCTATTATTTATTTTAATCATAAGAAAACAGAAGGACAGGGAGAAGTGGTGACTTCACCACTTTCTCACATTTGACTACGAGAGGCAGAGCAGTCTACAGAAGGAGTCTCCAACTGCCCCCCAAGTCCCAGATGGAGAGCTTGTTGGGGTGATGGCAGCGGGCAGGACTAGAGAGTAGACCACACCCCCAGTTGTTATGGGGGTCAGGCTTCCACACTCCTCGCTGAAGGGCCTTAACTGCCCGAGGCCCTGAGGTTCTGGGTGCCGGGGTGAGGAGAGTCCAAGGGGCTCGGGGACCCAGGAGCCCCAGTTTCTCTCCGAGTTGAAATGTAAGAATCAGAGAGGCCCCCACTTCTGAGCCACTGAGTGTCACTCATGCCGTGCCTGGTTCTAGTCCAGGCCTCTAGGAACTTGTTTCAAATCTGCTGGTTTCAGAGAGAAGATGGGCTCTGGGTGGGCGGAGGGAGAGTCTGGGGCAGGAACTTAGCCATCTGCAGGCTCCCAGAGCTTCCAGGCCCCACAGCCTGAAGGCAGGAAGATGCCTACGGCCAGGCAGGGACGGCTACGGGGTCGCTGTCTAGTCCCTGCAGAGTGTCCTGTCCTAGCAGACAATCTCCCTGGGCCTTGCCTAGATCAAATAAAATTCTAATGACGATGGCGCAGCTTTGCCTCCCCAGGCACCTTCTCCGACAGTGCTTTGCAAATGTCAGCTCACTGGGGAACCTGAGCACTTTCACATTTTAGGCAATGTACTAATTTCCTAAATTACCATCATAGACTATATACGCTCTTATAAAATCAAAGAGGATGATACTTAATATGATTTATTTAGTTTGCAAATATTGATGGGTTTTGTAACCCAGCTCTTATTAACAGAACCACATGACCACATAGGCTAGTGAGTGGCCATGTCATGAACCCTGACCATTCCAAATCCATGGAATCGTTCAGACTCCTTCAAAACGGTGGCTGTATGTGAATTTCAGACAATGTGTAATGCACATTTATAGCAAGTTACTATTGAGTGACATTTTTCCTTTAAAAAAAAGTTATATGCACGTTCACCAAAAGACCCATCTCAGAGGTGGGGCAGGGAGGCCTGAGGCCGACCCCTCAGGCCTGCCTGCATTTGTGACCACCGTGCCTGATATCACTCATACGTGGTGTGTAGCGATAGCCAGAAAACGAATGACCCAAATTAAACGAAAATAGATTTTAGGAAAACGAACAAAATCGAAAAATAGACTTTCAGCCAAAACAAAAAAATAAGCAAATCAATGGGTGCAGGAAGACATGGGTGAGTGGGTGGGGGCAGGGTAACGAGGATTCATGCTACGGTGAAGGAGAAAAGGAAGTAGTGGTGAACTGTATTATACACAGATGTAAAGTTGCTGTCATGTGCACTTTAATCTTGGTTAATGGTATAGTGGAATATTCCTTCCATAAAATCAATTTAAAAATATATGGTGTTGACATGCCCTGTGGAGCCGCAGTTCTGTAAATTGCCTCCAAAGGAGCAAGCTGCATAGGTTTGAGTCCCACGCCCAGGGGGTGGGGGGGACAACCAGTGTGACCAACTAAATAAAAATAAAATTAAGATGTGTTTTCCTTCTCTCTCTTCTTGCCTGGCTAATTGCCTTCATTCCTTCCTGTACCTTTCCTTAAAAGAAAATAAAAATGCAGTTTCCATTGTCTTTGGTTTAACAAGATTTCTACTAAACGTACACACATAGTTCCATTACCATCTGCCTTCAAGTACATCAAGGAAGCCATGCTTCATCCCTCAGATTGTGGAAAGCAGCCCAGTTACCTCATTTCTCTTATAAATGGCTCCTGGAAGTTCATCAGTCACATAGGATTAAGGCACTGGGAGGCCAGCTCTGCTCAGATGCTGTGATGAGGGAGCATATTCCTCCCTGCATCCCATACCCTTTGCATGAGTGCGTGATGTGAACTCCTGCTTATCTGGCCCTCCTTTGTGCAGATCTGTTACCTGCTTCTGTTTCCTCTTCCTTACTTGTCCACGTTTATCAAAATCTGATATCAAATTCAAGCCTTCAGAGAGCACACATGTTTTATTTCAAAGAATATAGAAAGTGTTCACTACTGACATCAGGTTTTTAATAGGTTCAAAGCTTCATAATCAGTTAATTTATTAGCATAACCTTGATTGGTAGAAACTGAAAGGAGGTTAAAAGAATCAGCCTTTCAAAGAAGGAGCATGATTTTGTGACTCAGCGTGGAATTCAGTAAATACTTGACTGTCCGTACCTGTCAACACCCAGCTTCATGGGGGCTAGGAGGGTGCTTATCGAGTCACAATAACCAACATATATTTCTCCAATGAAAAATATTCTTTCTAAGCAGACTGTCAAAAAACTAATAGGTAAAAAGGTCATCAATCCCTGAGAGAGTCGTAGAGCATAATTCTTCCTGCTCAAAGACTCTTGTAAATCATACCAAGGGACTTCTGCTCTCTTTGCCTCTGGTACCATCGGGACTTGACAGGTAATTATCTTCAAATTCCGTCAGTGGCCAACCTGGCTAACTTATGGGATGGCTGCATCTCACAAATATTTAAAGTGGTTTTCTGGACAGTAACCTAGCCAGTAGAGTATAGGTTGAATCCACACAGGTAACTTTTTCAATTTTCCTGGCTGCCTATTGTCTTCTCTGTTCTTCAAGGGCACCCCAATCCCAGTATCTGCACCTGCTCTGGCCCAGCCTCAGGGACCACCTGCTGCCCATGTGCTCGGCCCACTTCTTTGCAGAGTGCCCCACTGGGCTACACCTCCTAGACCAACTGCACGTGTGTCCACCTGCAACGACGAGCAAAAGGCTGGTGGGTGAGGCAAGGCTAGAGCTGCTATAATGTTACATTTCCATCTTGACTGCATGCTCCACAATCCTTTTAACCCCAAGCATATTTATTTTCCTCAGCATGTAGACACTAGGGATATTATTTTTTATCTTTCCTTCAACTTCCCACTTCCTAATCTCTTCCCTATAAAATCCACATCTTGGAACTTCAGACATGGGTATCGGCACTTCTACCCACCATAAGTAACCGCTTCTACCCACCATAAGTTTGTTACGGCAGCAGCTGAGTGTCCAGGGGACCATGCCATTCATGTCTAAGTCTCCCTCTTGGCTTTTAACACCTGGTCTTGGAAAAATGAGTCTCGAATCCCTGTGTACCTGCAACCCTTCATCCAGAGTGGAGTAAAAGTGCCTGGTCCTTCCTGAGAGCTCTTCAGAACTAAGGTGCTTTGAGTCACTCCAAGGAAAGCCACATAACTTAAACCTTTATTATTTTGACAGTGAGTGAGACAGGTTCAGAGACTCAGAGGTTCCCGATCACCCTATAGCTTCTAGCACTGCAGGGACCAGAGGACTTTCCCATCATCTCCTCGTCCTTGTGGGAGGAACCCTTTCCAAGGACATCTCATTTTTAAGGAACACAGTGTCATTAGATACAAAAGCTATCACAAAATGACAGATAACTAGGACTGCACTTTCCCATGTGACCATCCAGACAAGTCACCCAGCTGCTGCTCAGGGGCCGATGGGTGTTGGAATAGACCTAATGAAACAACAACTAGGTGGCATTCAGAACAGCATGCCATCCTTGGGAGCATATTCCATCGGCTTCCTCTGCTCCTGCTTCTGCTGGTATCTGGCCTTCTGGTAGAAAATGATGATGACCACAGTGACTATGTTTAGAAGAATGACCAGCAGCAGGAGCCAAAATGAGTGCCTGTATGTGTGGGTCGCTCCCTTGTGCGTGGACGTTGGGTAAAGTGGGTAGAGAGTCTGGGCCAGCTCTTCGGAGAGGCGGTTGGATTGCGTGTTACCCACAAACAACATCATGGTCACAAACACGAAGGAAGCTGCAAAGAAAAAGTGTCACAGTGATACAGTGATGCATTCTGTTGATGTTACCTTTTGTCCTGATGGGAGATGACTTCTATGGCCATCTGTCTTCACTGGGGTTCACACTCTTTTAGGCATTTGGGAAAATGGAAAAGAATAGAAATGACAAGCTAGCTCCTGGGGAAAAATGTTCCAGAGGGCACAGAGCAGTGTAGGACCGTGAGCTACTTGTGGCCCAAATTCTTTCAAAGAGAGTCGCTGTGCAGTGGAGCAATCCCATAGGCCACGTCCTGGGGCAAGGGCACAGGAGGTGTCCTGGCTGATGGGTGACTGTGAAACTGAACAGCAGCCATTGGGAATCTGTCTGGAAAGGACTGGCTGGATGAAAATGACTTGATAAGGCTGTGTACAGACAAGAGAGTTCCAAACAGACACACCGTGGACAGTGAGCCTGGGGTATCTGGGCATGCAAGAGACAAGCCCAGCTCATGGGAGCATCCTGGGGGGGTCCCAAGTCATGGCTTTGGGAGACAAACACCCTGGACAACCTCCGGCTGGGGCTCCAGAGCCAGAATTTCATTCTCTACACGGCAGGGCATAGCATTCACCTGGGAAGGATCTCCCGACGAAACTCATTGTAGAACAGATTTCCAGTTTTCTTTTATCGTCCCTCTTCTGTTCTGCACAAGGCTTCACCAGAGACCATACCCAGTATGAATTTAGAAGTCCCCTTTGACTAGTTAGAACATAGCTCTGGGATCAGAGAGAGCCGGGCATGTGGCCTTGGATGATTTCTTTAGCTTTTCTGAAACTTATTCCTCATCTTCCAGAAGCGATAGGATAGAGATAAAAAGTTGTCTTCATGCAGATGTGGGACATGGGTAGAGGAGGAGATGGTGATGGCTAAAGAGGCCGGGTTTCTTTTTGAGGTGATGGGACTGTGAACACATGAAAAATCATTGAATTCTACCCCTTCTGTTGTAACTGTATCCACTGCATCATACTGGCCATTTGGATCACGTGTGAATCTCATCTCCAAGACGCTATTTGCAAAGGAAGCGGGTAGGGATTTGGACTCGTGATGGCGTGGGTAAGCCTGACATTTACCTAGAACTAGATGGATATTTTGGTGTCAAAAGCATCCTGGCTGTAACTTACACCCAGGAAACTGTTCCCAAAGGTCCAGAAGGACCAAATTAGAGGCTTTGTGAGAGGAGAATGCTTTAACTGTCCTGGAGACGGACTTTGATCTTCCACGTCATGGTTTTGTTTCTTAATTATCTGTATATACACAAGCCCCCTCCTCTGATGCGCCGGCTCTCACACACCTATTACCCTTCATTATGCTCCTGTGAACTTTTCTATAAAAGCTTAGTCATAAAGGGGCAGGAAGAACACAAGGTTAAATACTTTTTCCTAAGTGGGTGTGCGTGGCTTTGATCTGAGTTGGGAGGGGCCCACCCACAGATAAGAATGCTGACGCTGACCAGAACCCTTTAGGAAGAAAGAGGCCTCTACCTGCTGCCTCTGGATTTCTGAGGCAGAAGGCTTTCCTGGGGGCTTGGGGAGGAGTCCCTGAAAGCTCAGATGCTGGCTTCCTGTCCTGGCCTGTTCTGTTTAGACCCAGTGACTGTTCTGTGGCCTGGGCTCCTCAGCTGAGGAGCAAACATGCCGGGTAGATCATCTGCAAAGTCCTCTCTGGCTCCAGCCTCCCCGCTCTCAGCTGTGCCGGTGCCCAGTACAGACCACATCAGACCCGTGGGAGCCAGAGGTGCTGGGGTACAGGGTACAGGAGTCAGGGGTGATGCTGCTGATTTCTCCTCGGGCCAGAATCCTCTCCTATTCCTTCACAAACAAGTTGAGACCCACTTGCATCTTTCCCACAGCCAAGGGAACTACGTCCCAACATAATCGGACAACTTAGGTGGCAGCATTTTCCTTAACTCCAGGACCCTTGAGGGCAGCCTGACCTATGCTCCGCCATAGTGGCCCAGGGGCACTGCTGTGCACAAAATCCCAGCCTTGTGCACACGGAGAGATGCCACTCCTGCCCCAGAGCTCTGGGAAGAGAATCTGAGTCCTGAGGCAAACATGGACAGAAGTCTGACTCAGGAAAGCACTGGGATCCAGAGGCAGAGAAGGTGCCCAGGAGGCCAGATGCAAAGCCGCACGCAGAATGAAGCCCTACCTCCAGCCCCTGTCAGCACCATCCCCTCCTTATACCTCAGTGTCTCCTGCCATGGTTTCCGCCCACCTGACAGCCTGGCTCTCTGTGTCTGAACTTGCCCCAGCTGGAGAGGAATGTGGCATAAACACTCTCCCTGTCAAACAGCTCTTTGTTGGCAGAGTAGGTGGGGAGGAGGAGAGGCTCCCCTCTCCATGTTTTCCTCCAGGAACAAGCTTGGGCTCCTCTGCCCTGTGGCCTGTCTGCTAAGAAGTCACGGTCCCCACTGGGTGGGAAGAGCCCAGGTCCCATCCCAGCCCAGCAGAAAGCCGGTGTCCCTCATGCTGAGATGAAGGCCTGGGCTCTGCGCCCTAAAGACTGACGCAGCAGTGGTGGTCTTTGTTTCCAAGGGCCCAGCTCAGGTGTGCGTGTCCTCGCCAGTGGGAGGGTCAGTTGGAGAACTCATCCTTGGGGCCAGGGATGGATGGCCGGGAGAGCAGGTGAGGCCCAGCACTTTCTTCTCTATGTAATGGTACATAAATGAGTCTTTTCTCCAGGGTCCCTGCAGCCGGAGTTGAGCATGAATGGCTGGTAGCGTCCTTGCCTTGAAGAGAAGCAGCTGGGTGACAGGAAGTGCGGGAGAAACCTGGGGCCAGCACTGGAGGGAACAGTTCAGCGTGGGGGAGCCAATGCACCCCTCTGTCCCAGAACTTCCCCTCACTTCCTAAGAGCACGAGCAAAATTTTTAATTTTACTTTTCACCCTGGCAATGAATGCCCATGTGTCTTTCCTTTGCTTTGGTGACTCGATGCACAATGATGATGAAACACTTTGAGAAAGACACCTGGGCCTGCATGAAGATTTCTGACTTTATTCCCACATCCCTTAGGCCCTGACCCGCAGCCCATCTGCTGAGCCCATCTCTCATCCCACGTGATTCGTTTCAGTGGGGGTTCATTCAGTTGGGGGATTTGTTTGGTTTTACCACCTGGGAATAAAGGCGCAGAATATGTGGACACGGCCACCCAGCCTGACCCAGATCCTGGGCACTGAGGTGGGTGTCAGAGGGTCATTCCTGCGGGTCTGCTCGAGTTCCCATTTCCACTTGTCCCGGTTTAGGGTTACATGCTAGCCTGGCAAGCGTCCCTGTTCGATCTGTGAGTTCATGGCTCTCCCACCTACACAGGCCTCCTGAGGAAGAACAGGCAGCGGCCTCCCAAGTCCCTCCCCTGAGGTGCCCTGACACCTTCAGATCCTGGCTGGACTTAACATGCACCGCCTGGAGCTCACAGGCAGCCCCTCCAGGGTCGTCCTCTGAGTAGAGCAGCTTCTTCAGAGCCTTTCCTGAGATGAGACTCTCATGGTGGAGACAGGGAGAGCGGGGAACCTGCCTCTGGGCAGATAGGGAGGCTGCAGCCTGCAAGACCCAGTGAGAGTCCAAGCACTGGGGACCCCTTCCCCCTGGGCTCTGCCCTCTCCTCTCACCTCACCAAAACACAAAATAACCTTGACTCAGGTGACTGAGGGGGCTAAGGTGCAGGCCATGCAAAGCCTATGGACCTGGGCTCAAGACCCAGGGCAGAGCATGGGGGTGGGATAAACAATCACTCAATCAATCAATAAATATCCCAGCACCCAGCCTGCATGCCAGCTCTCCTAAATGACGTTCTCGTGGCTGCCCACAGCAGGCACAGCCATGCAGATGTGTCTTGCTGGGGTTTCAGCCTAACTTGACTGTCGTCATGGGGAGGTGAGGAGAGTAAATACGTGAGCACGTGTAAGCACATGTGCGTGTTTCTGTGTGTGAGCACCTGGCAGGAGCCTGGCCAGTGTCCTGCTGTCTGTGGGCCTTTTGCTTGACTCTTAGATACTCAGAAGTATCTGGCTGTGTGTAACGTTTTCATACCTACCACTGCCTTCTCAGACTGCTCCCTAAACAAATACTACAGACTTACGAAGATGGCCCCCAGCCCCCAGCGTGTGGCTGGGCACACAGCAGGGCCTCCTCATGTGCCCCGCTCACCTGTCACGGTGTGGCCTGTGTGTGTGACAGAAGCAGAAAGACAGACGGGGCGGGGGGAGGACACCGGGCTCCCCGGTACTCACCACTGAGCCCACTCCAGGTGTACACCCCCACGGGCCCCAGGAACGTCTGGTAGGGGTTGCTGATGCTGTTGTAGAAGGTGAAGCTGGAACTCAGCAGTGAGGTGCACAGACTGAGGACCAGGGTCAGGATGACCACCGAGTGCAGGGTTTTCTGGGAAGAATCCTTCAAAGTCCCTAAAACTGAGACAATGTTTGGTGAGTACAGAGTACAAGACACAAACCCCAGCACAGCACACATTTTGGGGTGCTCCCCCTTCTATCTCCTGGGGTACTTGAGTTACATGTTGTCAGGAGGTATCTCCCAGGTGCTGGACTAGGGAGGCACAGGACCTCAGGTCGCTGGTGAATCAGAGGTTGGATGACCACATACCTGCACACCTAGGTGTCTCCTCATGTTTAGGAAAGGGCCCACCCGCCTCATTAAGGCACTGACCTCCATGATCTGGCTGGTGGCCTTGTCACCAAGCCACCATCATGAACAGGCTCCCTGCTGTTCAGGGCACTGACTCACTTGGAGACACTTAGAGCAGGGACCACCCTGAAAACAGTGCCAACAACCCCTGAGATCCAAGGCCGGAGAGCAAGGCATGGCTGTTACAGAGAAGGTTGGGAGTGGGGAGGGGAAAGCCAGGACTCAGTGACCTCTGTTTGTGCGGATGGAGGATTGGCCCCACTCCCTGGGGCTTGAGTGAGGAAGGTGGCCCTTGGGTGAACCCTCAGGTTTTAGTCCAAGCTAAATTCCTCTGCATCCTACTCATGTTTGATAAAATTTGCATATTTCTTCAGTACAAAGGAGCCATACACATGGACATGCACCCTGTGAGATAAAGCAGAGAGGCCCTGGGCAATGGGCTCCCACTGGCCACAGCCCTCTTCCCAACATCCATTTCCTCCACTTGCTCCTAGTTGACAACATGAAATGACCAGAACCCAGAGGCCTGCAACCTCAGGCAAGCAGTTCTAAATATCTCCCAGGGGTGCTCCCAGGGAGACTGTCACCATATTAAATAAAGATGTTTTGGAGGGTCACAATGATAAGGAAAAGGGAATGTGAGAAAGGTTTCAGAAGCCATGGCTACATGCTAACACACCACTAGGAATGGCAAGGTACACGGTGGGCTGGCAGGAGAGCTTAAAGGGCTCCTTCTTTCTGTTCCGGTTTCTCTGGTCCTGGGAGGAGTCTGGAGCTGTTCATATCCCCAGCACCTTCCTACCCCCAAGCAGCTTTAAAGAAAAGAAACCACAGAGGCCAGGAGAGACTTCCTGCTCTGAATCTAGAGGACAGGTCCCTTCAGCCTTTGCTCACAAACCACGGTGTTTCAAAAATGGGGGCCCTGGGTGCTGATGATACTTCAGTCTGCTAGGGAGTCCCCAGGGTGCTGGAGAAGGCCGTGGGGTGCTGGAGAAGGCCCCCAGGAGCTGGATGAGGTCCCAGGGAGCTGGAGGAGACCCCAGGGTGCAGGGGGAGGCCCCAGGGAGCTGGATGAGGCCCCAGGGAGCTAGAGGAGACCCCAGGGTGCAGGGGGAGACCCCAGGGAGCTGGAGGAGACACTAGGGAGATGGAGGAGGAGGTCCCAGGGTGCTGGAGGAGTCCTAGGAGTTCTCTCTGCTAAGTGTCCTTTAGCATCAGAGTCGCCTTGATTATTTAAAAGTTATTTATTGTGCTAGCCCAAATCTGCATCTCTAAGACTTTTACCCAGTATCCTAATGCTCCCTTTGGAACAATAGCCTTTCCAAATATTTGAAGAGGGCTATAAACCCCTGTGTGACTAACAGTCCGCACAGCCCAATGTTCTCCAGAGGCATGACTCCAAAACTGCCTGGTCCCCTGCACACCTTTTAACTGACTCTGCTTCCAGAGCTGAGGCTCCCATGAGATCTGATACCACCTGTGAGGATGTCTGCCCTCTTTCCACCTTTGAACATCTGAACTCTACTGCTTCTGCTTTTCAAAAACTTAGCAGTACTCCATGAGGAGATCCATTTCCTGTCATTGGACAGAGCGGGGTCATGAGAGGATTTGACCCCAAGTCTCAAAGAGACATCCCTAGACGTCTGGATCTTACGGTAAAGACAGTCATCCTGACGTCTTGTCATATGCTGAGGCCAGAGTTAGATGGCTCCCTAAAGCAAGCAGGAAGTTCGGTAAGAGCCCAGGACTGCCACCTGAGGCCCCAAGAGGGAGTAGTACTGGGACCACAGGCCTAGCGGGAGTGAAGTCTGGGGACAGGAGAAGGGACATGCAGCCTCACAGCCCTTGAAAGCCTGTGGGAGGCCTGAGAGGACAGACGAGGAGGAGTTATCAGCTCATGACCTGGGAACAACGACTTCAGTACCCCTGGCTAAAGATGAGACAGGCTGGAAACAAACTCCCCATCCCATCTACTCATACCTAGTGGAGACAGAACTGCTTGACAATTCTCCTAATGACCCGTGGTCTCAGGTAAATTCTCAGCCTAGTCCTTTTGCCACGCATCCTGGGTAAACCCTGAAATGGGGCATTGGTTGAACTAAGAATGGAGTTTAGTCAGTGACCATCTGTTGGCTTGGTGGGGATAGGAGGGGTCCAATGGGCCACCTGCCATCTGGGGGCCACCTGGCTGGACTATCCCCAGGGCCTTGACCTCAGCCTGCGCCTCTTCCTTCTCTGACTCCAGTGGCCCTGCGCTGGCTGGGGTCCTCAAATTGCTGTCCTTTAGTACACATCTGTGAGGAACTAGTAGAAGGTGACCCCAGAGAAAGAGAGAACAAGGAGAACACACCTGTCCAAGGTGCAGGTCAAATGCCACAGATGTCTGCAAGCTTAGTCACCACTGGAGGAATGCACCCTCCTGAGCTTGCACCCACCCTTCCTCCACGGAGGCGGCTCTGCATGGAAGCCCAGGTTTGAACACAGTCTCAATCTGTCCTCTCTTCTGTGGTCTTACTTCCAAATGAACCTAATTCTATCCTTTTTCCTTTGAGGGATACTTTCTCCTTAGCCAATCGGAAATTATTTTGAGCCTTATCTAGAACACAGACATTTCAGTGTGATGGGGGAGGGGGCAGCTCCCGTGTCCAAGGCCCTGAAGTGTAATTGTTTTGCCTTATATACGTGTTAAAAGTCAAAAAGGAATGTCCAAACGTCAGTGGTGAACATTTCACTTTTTCAAAGTAAATTGCAAAGTGACTATCAAGCTGAGCTTTCTTTTTAACTTTTGCTTAAGATTTCATAGGCATAATGCTTCAAAAGAGAGTCCACAAGGAGCCTGCTGAGTCCTACAAACCTATGCATCAATATGGCAATGCATTTTTATCAAATGTTTAATTACTTTATTGAAGCGATGTTGCATTATAACATTAAATTTAATGTCACATTTGGTAATTCTCCTCCAGCACCCCAAGTTCCTTCCAGGCCCCACAGGTATCATAGCAGTTCCCTCCCCTCCTGGCTCAGAACTCGGACAATGGGAGGGAAGTTAGCAAGAACAGACAGCAATGAGCCTCCATGCCAGCATCTGACAGCTGCTCCCTCTGCCTACAAAATTAGCAAATACATTCCGTTCTTTTTTCTTCCTCGGGGGCCAAGCATCAGAATTGGGAAACCGCCTCACAATGGAGACTAATTGCCTGCGTTCTGGCAGCCCCAGGAAAGAGGCCAGGACTCCGCAGCTGGGAGGCAGTCCTGGTGAGCAGCAGACTCCTGGGCAGTGGCGGCGGGCAGCTTGCAGAAACGGGGCACTGGGCATCCAGGCTCCTCCCCCCAGATTTAACGCAGCAGGCCCATGGCCCTCAGGCCCTTCTCACTCTGGTTTTCTGTAAGTTCCTGATATCAAGAGACAGCCAGTGACTGTGTGCGAGGGAAGTTCCCCCACCACATCCTCAAGTGCCTGGGCACCAGGAGCTCACAAGTCTCTAGACCTGCGGGTGGTCTGGAAGCTCTCACTGGTCCCTACTGCGGTCCCCAGCCTCTGGGAAATTTACTAAGGAAAGGGGAATGAACGGGGGACCTCTTTCTGCCTCCATTTGCCCCACCTGCTCTGTGGTCACACGTCTCTGGGGGTAGAGGACAGATGACAGATGTTCTTTCCTGGGCAAAGTTCCTGATGTGTGTGAGGTGGATGAGAAGAGAGTAAGGAAAGGTCCTTTGCAATTCTGGAAAAACAAACCTTATTTATTCTCTGCAATAATCTACTTTTGCAGGAGAGCTACTTTCCAAGTTTTTCAACTGGGGATCGTAGTCAAGTGTCGAGTTCCCTTAGAACAAGCAGGGGACAAGCATAGGTGAAGAAAAGAGATGGGAGGGAGTGAGCCTGGATGAACCCCTTCCCCCAAGATCAGTGATCATTGATTCAAAGTCCAGGGAGCAGAAGCTTTCTCTCAGCTCACCGTCATTCATTTGCAATGTCATGTCCAGAGATTGCTCTAAAAAATGAATTTGACTTCAAGCAGGTGATATCCAAGGGGGTGAAATGCAATACCCAACACAGCAAGGCTGACCAGGCACCCTAGTCCTTGGTCATGAGGAAGCCAGTGGATTTCAACTGGAAATGAGAATCACGGTGCTCCTCCCAGGGCAGGGTCTCCTCCAGGATTCTGAGTCAGCAGAGGAGACACAGCTCTGGGTTCAGAGACCTACCATCCAAACTGTTCTCAGGGCCCGAGCAAAGAGGCCCAGAGCACAGGAATCGTAATATCTGTAATTTAAACTCCCACTGTCAACTGATTCTGTGAAAACATGTGTTGGGGTGGGCATGTAAGCTGAGCGGTCCACGCAGCCTAGCTCCACTGGGAACAGGAGCTGCTGGGAGCAGCCAATGGAACCGGCTCCTTCGCCATCACCGAAGATCATCACACACTATGCGGCTCGAACCCTGATGACACTTTAAAAAGCATAGTATTAACAGAAACGCCCTCATCTTAAGGATCCTGTTTGCATAGCACTCAGGATTCAAAGCCAAGGAGAAGGCAACCTATCAGGAGGGTCTGAGCTGATGCCCTGACAGCTCACTTTCTAGGATTCTGTCCCCGAAGCGATCTTTGCAGACACGGCTCTCCCAGCAGCTTTTGCACACTTCTCCCCCAAGATTAGTAAGGGTGTCAGACTTAACGGAGGGAGGTCTTTCCTGCAGAGTCCACCAAGGCCAGGAGCCACGTACAATTGCTCTCAGGATCCAGGCCCCTCACGCACAGGAAGGCCCTTCTGAACTGAAGTGAATCCTCAGGACTTTCGGGGTGGGAAGGGCAGTGTGCTCACTGACGGACACGGAGGACCTGCCACTTTCCATCTGCCTGCTGAGCAAGCTGGGATGACTCTGCGTAGAACCCTGCCAGCCTGAGCTGCTCACCTGACCTGGTCACACAGTGTGGTGTTTCCTACCAGGTCTGACAGATTGTCTTCCTTGCCTGCTGATGTCTTGTTGGTTGGAACCTTTTGGCACTTTGAAATCAGCCTTTGTCACTTCACTCAGCAATTTGATCTCAAAGCCTACAGCCAGAGTTGGCAACACATGCTACATCCCATGCAGAATATGGGTGAGGCCGTCAATTTTCCTCACTTTGGAGGTTGTTGACAGGACCTCATCCTGGCCAGGAAACCGACATAGTGAACGTCTCAAATGGAAAAGTCAATCCAGTCACATTGGGCGGATGAATGTGTTTCTACAGATATCATTGCCCTCCCAGCACTTGGGCTCTGATTTGAGACAATCCCCATGTGGTCATGAGAAAGCAGCAGAACAGCCCTGTCTCACTGTGACACTGTCGTTCTGCTCTGCCCGACGACACCCGCGGCACTGCATCAGCTGACAAATGAGACGCGTGTTCTAGAACATGGCTTTTCCCTTTCTAAGGAGGCTGTTTACAAGTGTTCAGAATTCAGTGACGCTAAAATCATCATAATGAAGACAGCCCCCCTCCGCCACCCAGGGCCCCGAAGTGTCCTTGGCAGATGTCAGCCAGAGCCCATATGCGACAGTCACTGACTGGGCAGTAGTTTATCTTCTCAGCATCTGGGAGCCAGGCAGTGACTGGGGAGATGGAGCATGACTCCCAGTTAACAGAGAAAAGTAGGGCCAGATGCAAATGTCCCACCCCTTCAAGATGCCCCCTAGGTGACAGTGACCACTTTGTCCTTGACCGTGGCTGTCCCTTCTGTCTCAGCACCACCAGACTCAAGTCATATTCCCATAGGCTTCTGCACTGGGCGCAGAGCTTCCCTAACCTCCCCGGGACCTCCCTGTGCCTCTGAGAGCTCTCACTGAGACCAGTGACCTCTATTTGGAACCAATCACTTTTAAACAGACACTGCATGAAAATTCAGAAGTTCACAGGCCATTATCTCATACTGAAAAATTTTGGAGTATGTTTAGAGATCTAGAAACGAGTAGGCTTTTTGCTTTTGAAAATGCTATTCACATCATTGAAAGTGAAGCTTTGAAAATCTTAGTTTTCAGTTGCTGCCACGTGAATGGGCCTCATTTTCCTGGAAGCTGAGGCTGTTGCCAGAGGAAGTTTGTACAACCCTGCCGAAACTCTGGGGAGACATTGCTTTTGCTCATGTCTGAAAGACACATTTATAAGATGAAAATCGAACCCTGTTGCAGTGGAGAAAAGAAATCATTTCATTAACAAAGTCAGAAACCAGAGCATGAACCTGGAGTTACTGTCTAAGCATCAGAACCTCACCACAGTCGCTGCACAGACTGAAAATTACAGCTGTCCGTGGCAGAAGTGAGAATTACAGCGTCTTACCTAATAACGCCACTCCAGTGCCAGAATTCAACAGTGTTCAACACAAGTCTATTTAGGGGGCTAAAGAATTTACAAATGTTGCTTTTATTATGAAAACATAAGCATCCTTTTTGTCAAACTTCGGAAGTCAAATAAGTAGCCAAATTCAACTTATCATGTGCAATGAATTTTTATTTACTGCCCATTGAGAGTAGGGCATTATTATGTAAGAAATCAGCAAAAAAAAAAAAAAAAAAAAAAGAAATTTCCTGTAAAAATATACATTGAATAGAGTTAATTAAAATTTAATATCATCCCCAATAATAATGAAATATTTTGGCAATAAGAATGCATATTCAGTTGCATAAAGAAATGAACATAAGATCAAGGAAGAAGAAACTGACTATTTTCTGTTTTTTTTCCTGGCACGGATGTTAATAAACCTCTGGATAGAGGCTATTGCTCCAACCAAAATTCAGTTAATTCAGTCGATACAGTTAAAAATATTGTTCCTCCTGGCTGTTGGATATATTACCACCACATATTTTTTTGTATAAAAATAAACTATATAGCTGCCATAGAAACATATCATCTGCTAGAATGATTTAGATGATAGTGCTAACAGACACAACAAGAACTGAGGAATTTGAAACAATGATGCATTTTCAAAATTAAAAATATCTGCTCACTTCCACAGTCCAACTCAAAGCAAACAAGGACATTGTTTTTGAATGGCGATTTGGCCCCAATATAGGATAATACAGTCTTCCCTGGTTCATTCACTCTTCCCTATAACCATACAAAACAGTGTATCATTTACCTTCAAAATCTTTGCCTGCTTCCTGAAGTCCATGACTAAAGTCTTGAGTACTTTTGCCACGAAAGAGTCCATACTCGATAACAACACTGCCGCTTGAAGAGTTGTCACTGATGTCTATTGTACTGCTGATCCAGGCTTGAGTCCCGAGAACAGAGCAAGTAACGATGAACGCTCCCAAGCTTGTGAAAAAACTTGATAAGAACATCAGTGTTTTCTTTGTGGTGGGCATGTTCTCGGAAAGTTAGTATCCAAAGATTTTTAAAAAGTTCTTTCTTAAAATATTTGGGGACTTTCTCATTTGGAGTCCAGCACTTAGAAACGGAGTCCAATGCTTTGTTAGAAAATATAAAATCTTACTCTTCATAGGAAGGGTTATGCTATTATTGAACATTGAACTATGAACACAGCCATAAAAATTTATAGGAGCTGAACTTTGATCTGGAGTAAGAGGTTGCTATGGCTACAGCCAATCGGCAGGAACAAGGGGCAGACATAGTTCTCGCCAGGACTTCCTCAATCGCACAATTAATTTATAACTTGCTGTCAAGTGACTTGGAAGAAGAAACTTCAACCAAGCATGTCAGTCCAGGACTAGAGGACATATACCCCAAAATGTCACTTATTCTGGCAACCAATGACTTAGAGTCCTTACTCATTTAAGAATTGCTTTACTTGCTAATTACTTGACCCTAACAACAGGTCTAAAAGGGAACTAAGGAATTTATGCCTTTGCTAAAGTTACTGTGGAGAGAAAGTCTACACCTCTTTATTTTTATCCCTTATTTGAAAGGTGTGCCTTTCAAATGTCTTCATTCAGGTTGGATATATTTGCACATTATTTGAATTGTGACTAGGGGTTTCTTCTTTCTTTCTGTTTTATACTCTGATGGAAGGGTTTCTGAACATAGTTGCGCTCATTCTTTATGCCTGTTGTCTGTCCTCTCTGCTGAATAACTAAGAGCTTATAAATGACCACATCTGGTCCTTAGAGAAACTGCCTCACTTAGCCTCACTTCCTTAAATGGTAAAGAGATGACACAATGTTTTATACTCTTCCTTTTTTCTTTTGTTTGCTTTGTCTCATTATAAAGTCATATGTTTCTTGTACATGTAAAATAACATCCTGCATTTTTCTTGGAGAGCACTCAACATGTGTGTGAGATGAGACAGGCAACTGTACTGCGGACTCCATGAGGGGGATATGCCTGTTTTCATGGGACACCGGGTTTGTTAACGAGCCTGACATAGAGAAGACAATGGCCAATATTTGTTGAAAGAACTATTGGAGATACATGCTCAAATGTTCACTATTGTGGACTTTTATTTTGTTCCAAGATTTAAATGATGGTTGAAAAAGAAAAATGCATGAACATCTTTCTACATAAATCTTTCTACATAAATCTTTCATAAAATATTTGGGGACTTTCTCATTTGGAGTCCAGTACTTAGAAACAGAGTCTAATGCTTTGTTAGAAAATATAAAATCTTACTCTTCATAGGAAGGGTTATGCTATTATTGAGTACTTCCTTGCTTTCATTTCTGGAAGTGAATCAAAACGTGTGAACTTTCACTGATCTGTTACTGTGCATTGATCAGTTGCTCGTTACAAAAAGTAGCAATTTGATTACCTATGCTTGACTCAGAGAATATGCAAGATTTACTATATTTTCACAACCATGCATATTATTGGGGAAATCACCTTTTCCCATTGCATTTGACTGCATCTTTAAAAGGTGGGACAGGAATTCAGCATTATACAAAGTATTTCTTGTGTGTAAACAGTTTTGAATCATGATGCACGCATTATACATGCTCATTGAAATAAGTATAAATTGAAATTAATAAAAATAAAAAATAAACCAAATAAAAATAACAAATCACCCAAGAAGAAATAATTTTGATCATATCTGGGCAAAGACTTTTATACCCATAGCTTTATGTCCATCTACACATTTATATCAAAATCAAATTTTATTCCACACTTTATTTTATTGTTTGATGTCAAAAAGCATAACCATTTGTCTCAGGAATCCTTTTATGCCAGGAAATCAGGTTCACTATTACACAAAGTATCCATTATAGAAATACATCATACACACACACACACATATATATATATTCACACATGCCTTTTTGGTGGACATTTTAGTTTCTAATTTTTCACTGCATCCCCATGATCTGATGAGAATCCTTATATATTCAATTCTTAATTTGTTTTTATTGTAGTAATTATTCTACACATTAAAATAATTTCCTTTGTATAGGTTCTCCATTTTATATGTTCGATTTTGTTAATCTTTCTAGTGTTTCCTTGAGAATAGTTCTTAAAAGCAGAATTATGAGATAATAAATATGTTTCATATATGATGGAAGTTTGGATCAATTTAAACTGGAGTCTTCATTTTCCCACGAATTCCTCCCCCCATAATATTGTTAATATTTTTCATCTTTCACAAGTAGAGAGTGAAGAAATAGCTTGTTGGCCTTACATTTTTCAAAAGTCATTGATAGTTAACCTATTTTACTATGTTTATTATCCATTGGTACTTTTATTTTTCTAAGATTTTGTTTATAGAATTGTTCATTTATTATATAAAGATGCTCTTTGTATGTGCAGCTGTTTTAGAGCAGTAACATTAACCTTTGTCAATTCCACATGTTCATGTACATGCTTTCACATGTATATTATACATACATATACATATATGTGCCTTTGGTTGTTAACGTTTCACTGATATTTGTAGGAATTTTTGGAACTATTTTTAGATTTTTTTTCTGACACAGTGAAAATGGTCAATGTAGTCAAATATTTCAGTCTTACACATTATGATTTCTGAAATTGATATTATAACTTCAAAATATCAGACTTTTTACATATATATATAAACCAATTCAAGCTTGTTTAACACAGAAAGTGATATGTTTGTATCAGGATAGAGGGTTATCTCACAGTTCTCAAGTGGAGAGTAGTTGAGAACTGAGAAAGTTTCTAGAACTTGTATTTCTGTTTTGTTCTGTGTTCCTTTTTACATACCTGCTTTATTTTTCTGGAATTTTTTTATATCAAATTTGTGTTGCCATGATTGATTTTTTTCTATCCTTGCATTTATTTCACTTTTGCTTTTATAATTTTCTGAAATAATTATTTATTACTTTAATTCTTTTGCTTTTGAATGAATAATGAAAGTATTTAAGACTGTTAATTTTCCCCTCAATATAGCTTGGCCAGGTGCCATAGATTTTACACATCATCTTTGAAAATCACAATTTAACATCTTGAATTGCAATTTTTATTTCTTCCTTGTTGAAGAACACTCTTATAAATTAATTATATGCTAGAATAGTTTCTGCTTTTGTTATTATTCATCCTTTCTATAATTGTGAGCAAAGACTATGACCTTACTATCTACTCACTCTTTGGGTTTTATTGATATTTTTGTAGCAAATTTATAATCCATATTTATAAATATTTGAAACATTTCATGTCACAGTGCCATCACATTTTATGGATTTACCAGCATTTGTCTAACAATGTTCTGTAGTTGGGGCAACTGGGGTATTATTAACTTTTTGTTCACATAAACTTGCTTGAAAATGAATACATATTTTCAAGTATATCCTTAGAGTAAATTCCAAGATGAGGATTACTAGTTCAGAAAGACATTTTTTGATTTTTTCGATATCAAATTTAAATTGACTTTGAAATTTGTCTCCAGTTCATAATCTCATTAGCAATGCATGAGAAATCTCTAGTCTGTGGTACTAGAAAAGACCATTAAGCTTTTAAATTGTGGTCATTTTCATAGATAATAAGGCATTATGTTACAATAATATCTGCATTTCTGTAACCGTAGTTGTGCATTTTTCAGAATTGCATAGATATGTAATATAATAGCATATAGCTTCTGTGTCTGACTTGTTCTGAAATTCATCTGGGCACACCAAATTTTGTCTATTCATTCAGCAATCAGTTGACATTCGGGTAGATTGAAATGATTGACTCTTGTGAGTAAAGCTGTTATAAAATTTGAGTACAAGTCCTCATATATAACTTAAATGCTTTGCTTTTGCTTGGGTAAATACAGAGGAGAGACATTGCTGGGCACATGGTAAGTGTATTTCACTTTAGAAAAAACTGACAAAATCTTTCCCAAAAAGGCTGTCCCATCGTACATTCCACAAAAAATGTGTGGCAGTTTCTCAACAAATCTTGCTATTGTCAGTTCTTCAAAATGTGGCTTTGTGAAGACTTAGTCATATCCCACTATGATTTTGATTTGCATTTTGTTAATATTAATGATGCTGAAGATCTTTTATTTGCTTATTTCCATCCATATATTTCCTTTGGTGATGCCTGCTTAAATCTTTTGTTCATTTTCTTAAAGTGTTTTTCTTCTTTTTGTTGTTTTAAGTTCTTTATATTGTGCGTTCTACACATAAATCCATTTACTAGATCTGCGTTTGACGACTGTTATCTCTTAGGTCTGGGCTTTTCATTTACTTAGCAATATCATCTGAGGAGAAAAAACACATTTAAATTTTGACAAAGTCTAGTTTTCCTACCTTTTTATTTTATGAGTTGTACTTTTAATGTTGTATTTAAGAAATTGTTGCCTAACCAAGAATGCAAAGATTTTGTCCCATGTTTCTTTTGAAGTTTGATGTTTGTCCTTACTTTTATGCATCTTGTCTTTTCTGTGTTAATTTTTATATATAATAGGAAGTGAAGACTAAGGTTCATTCCTGTACATGTGGACATAAAATTGTTTGAGTTTTACTTCTTGAAAAAGTCACCCTTTCCCTAATGGACTTGGCCCCTTTGTCAAAATCAGATGGCAACTTTCGTGTGGGTCTCTTTCCGAAATCCCTGTGGAGTAGCCTTTCTTCCAAGCCCTGTGTCAGCCCACAAGTGGTTTGTCACTCTGTTCTCCCATGGCTCTTGTTCTGGCCCCAGTTGATTCCTCTCTGAGGATCCCTCTGCTGCTTTCTCAAGTCCTCTGAACCGTCTACAACTTCCTGGGGCAAAGGTCAAGTATCACCATATTTGTGTCCTTCCTCTCAGGAATCATAGCCTTATGCTGCCTAATGTCCAGTGTCTAGAGATCATTCTTTTATGTTTTATACATTTTTTGAAACTGGAGGGTCACTCTGATCCCTGTTACCTCATCATGGTCAGCGGTAGAGGTCAGCCTTTACTTTTTAGATTTTTAATTGATTTTATTTAAGAAGTATTGAAATATGACATTAAATAAGTTTAAGGTATACAAGATAGAAAATCTATATCTGTATGTAATATAGTAAGTTCAGCACTATTTTATGTTTTCCTTTACTACATACTTATTCCCCTTTACCCTGTTTATCCCCCTATCCTCCTTCTTTCTCCCTGAACCCACTGACTCCTTTTTTTTTTTTTACTAAAAGTCTGTTGCTGCTTGATTTAGTTCAGTTTTTAAATTCTGTTTTTGCTTAATTTAGTTCATTTGTTTGCTTGATATTTTTATATACCACGTATGAGTGATATCATATGATGTCTGTCTTTCTCCTTCTGGGTTATCTCACAAAGTATACTCCCCTCCAGGTCCATCCACGTTGCTGCAAATGACAGGATTTCACCTTTTTGATAGCTGAGTTTTAATCCATTGTGTATATGTAACACATCCTCTTTATCCCCTCACCTGTCAATGACTTATACACTGTTAGTGGGTGTGTATAATGGTGCAACCATTATGGAAAACAGTATGGAGAGTCCTCAAAAATTAACAATGGGAATCCAATGGGATCCAATTGTCCCCCTAATGGATATCTACCCTAAAAACACAATAATGCTTATTCACAGAAGCACATGCATCCCATGTTCATTGAAGCATTATTTACAATAGCCAAGAGCTGGAAACAACCTAAATGTCCAGCCTTTATTCCTGAATGACAACATGATGCCATATTTCTTCTACTCAGAGTTGTGTTCATGTTGTTTTGTTGTCTTTGACAGTGAATTCTGTTGTGGAAGGGTCTGAGTTCAGCCTTGTTTCTTTTCTCTGATAGAGAATTACTTATTCCCATAGCACAGTGGCAAAAGTATTTGTGAAATGTAGTCACTTAATCTGGACATACATTTTGTATAGATTGTTCTCTATCTTTTTTCCTCATTCATGGGTTGTCTTTTCAATCTACATATTCACTGCAGATAATTTTTCTGTATCATATTTCTGAATTGTGAGCTCCAATATTTGCCAATGTGCTTCTAGCCAGTTATTCTACTGGGCTTTCTTTTACCTTCATCTACACTATTTCTAAGTGCTTTTGTCTCTCTTTACCTCTGCAGGTACGTTACTTTCCTCCATCTTGACAAGTCATCTTCCAGCCAAGTCCTGTTGTAACTTAGTTATTAAATCTGCAGTAGTGTGGTTTGGAGTTCAAACTTGTTTCCTTCACTCTGAAGCTTCCTTTTCATCCCACGGCTGTTACTTTTTTTTTTTTTATCTCATTATTGATCTCTTGTTTTACTAAATTCTTCTTATTTCAATTTTTCACTCTTTCATTCATGGAATTGCGTGTTTTCCCAACCAGAAGAGGGTTTACTTTGTTTTGTTTCCTTTTTGCTATTTATTTTCACAGTTCTCTTGGTATATCTTTGTATATGTATATATACATATATATTTTTTTTTTTTTCCAAAGGAAAGGTGTATATAGGAATGAAGGTGAGCAGGCAGATAGTCAGGCAGAGAGAGGAGGAAGAAGAATTGCATTTTATTTACAATTAGCTGTTCAGACTGGTGGTTTCCCCACCAGACTGGGGACTTGAACCCAAGGGTATGTGGCTTTGCGTCCTTCAGAGGTGATTGACCTCACCCCCTAACTGCTGCTCCATCGGAACATGCCATCTTTGTCCAATTAGTAGTTTGTTCAAATATGTTGTGATTCCCCGCACCGCCCATCCACTCCACCTCCCAGACATTCTTCTTGGCTTATCTGGGTCTATTGTGTCTCATCTTCCCCAAGCTCAGTTTGGGGCTGGAGGGCTCTCATTCATTGTTTTTCTCTGAACAATTCAGGAGGAAAGGATGCTAAATTGAGTTGGTTTAAGCTCACATATGTTTGGGGTAAAGGGAGCCCCACATGTAACCTGATACAGGACCTCAGACAAGGTCACCTTGCCTTGTTCTCTGTCCATCTCCTGGGTGTGTTTCTCTTGGCTCTGTTCCCAGTTCGTGGACTCTGATCCTTGTCCAGAACTTGTATCTGCTCAGCTTCAAGATACTGAAAGTAAGTGATGTGCCTCTTCCCAGAAATCGCCTGGTATTTTATTGTCACACTCACATGTATAGAATTGGGGGGAAAGGTCTTATTATTGGAATTGTTATTGATTTATTTTGAATTTGGGGAGGCAGACTTTGTGAATTTGCTTTAAGTCAAGGACCTCTTCCAACTGGGTTTGAGAATCTCACAGGTATTGTGGATACTGCTTCATCTTCCTGTTAGGAGTAAAATGAAACCTGTGACTCCACCAGGAACAGGGACCCCAGAAGGGTGGGCAAGGGCTGACAAAGGCTGAGTGAGGGCACAAAAGGAAAGTGGTATCAGAGGCTATCGTGAAGAGGTCACTGTTGATAAAACACAGCCTGGAACATGATGCCTTCCCAGGCAGCAGCAGAGCAAGACCGAAATCTGGGATGCAGGTCACAGAGCAGCAGGGAGGTGGCTCTGTCTCAAGACTTCCCGCCATTCAGTCGTTCCAGTTTCTTTGCTGCAAATTGTGACATATGTGCTTGCCATCTCTATTTCTTTATTATTGTTTCCTAAATTAATTTCTTCTAAATTGACTGTGACCCTATACACATTAACTTAATTGTAATAAACTCTCAAATACTGGACCAACTTCTTTATAAGACAAGAAAATAAACATGAAATTTGCATATGAAATAAAAAGTGGTCATCCTTGGACTATCTTCTGTCTACAAGCACAAGGTGATATATCTTTCACATCCGTCACCACTGATGGAATCTTCCCATGGTGATCCCAATCCAACTGATACAGGAAAGAAAAGGGCCCTTGTATTAACAAGATGCAATCTTTCCTCTTTCCTACAATCTGAGACTGCCTATTTTTCTTCTGTTTATCATTCACATTATTAAATGTCAGTGGGTTTAAAAATTATCATAAATATGCACCTTATAGCAGATAGAGCACTAGAGTATATAATGGGACTTATTTTACTATCTTTAATTCATTCTCATATATTTATGCCTTTGTATAAAATGCATGTCATTTATATAAAATGCATGTCATTTATATGCACTTGGGATCATCTTAATAGCAAGACTGCCTTTATATAATTTTCTATTAAAGAGGATACTTCTTTTAATACAAAAATATTTTCTTAACATTTCAATGTTTCAGGAAGTCAAGTGTTTAAAAACACAATTTCTATCCTGCTTCCACAAATGATAAGAAGTGGATACCTACATGTTGTTACCAGTCCCCTTCATAGCTCAGTGCTGCATTGTATCCCATTGCCCACTTTCCCTCAGCTTCTAAAGTGAACTGAAAGTATATGAAAAATAAAAATAGGTGAATAATAGATCATTCCATAATGAATATCTTTATTCATTAAGCACACACACAGGATCTGTATAACGCATATTATATATTTTTCATCAGTGAAAGTAAGTCAAGAACCTAGGAAAGAGACAGAGAGACAGGAAGAGAGAAAGAGAGAGAGAGAATGGTGTGAAGACCTTGCTGAGGGAGCATCTCTATTTTTCTGGGACCCTTCCTGCATAGGGCCGAACCTCTTGATTTCACTGGTTAATAGCTTAGGCATAACTTGGAAAAGAGAGAGGGGGAAGGATAGTTGGGTAATCTGAAAATAACGAGTTCTGGATCCATTGGAGTTATTTGTAGAGATGAGGATAGCCATCCTGAGATTCCTCTTGGGACAGGTCCTGAGGTCTTTTTTTTCTTTCTTGCTCTGCCCTGCAGCCATCAATCATCAAGCCCTATTCCTATCTCTTAAAGATGAGTAAGTTTATAATAATACTTCTATATGTGCATTGATACTTGCAAAGCCATTTTAAAATGGAGTCCGGCAGCCATTACACAGAAACCGCACGTCCTGTCTTTTTGAAATAAGTCAAAGACCTATGGACAGAACCAAAAGCCATCATTTTAAGAAACCATCAAACAAACAATTATTTGAGAAGTCTTTGGGATCAGAAGACTGATGATTATGGACTTTTTACCAGGGGATGAAATCAGTAACCAATAATGTATAGCCAAGAATAGTTAAAACTTGCTAGCACAAATCAACTCTTTTCTGAACAACTTGTTTCATCTCATGCTTCTTTGCATAAAAACCTCCAATTTTTATCCCTTCCAAGGACACATTTTAAGTTTCTTCCTGAATCGCTATTCTTTGAATTGCATTTCTTTGATCCCAAATAAGCACATTGCCTTTTTAACCGGCTCCTGAATTTTTAGGTTGACATGTACAGTGTTTAAAAGCAAACTCTTACTAATTTCTATATGTCAATTTTTTTGTTTTGTTTTTTGCTTACCCTTCTAGAGAACATCTCTCTGACCTCAGCATTTTCACTTTAATTGACACCTATTAAGCCTTTAAAGCGGGACCAGAATGATGTGTGCTACTTTGAGGAACCAAAGGCTCAGCCAGCCAGTAAAGTGGGAGTGAAGAGTCACAACCCAGTTAGCATTAGCAGCCACAGCAAAAGCCAGTGGGTGAGACTTAAAAGAAAGGAGCTCCTATTGACGAGAAGACAGGGAAGGCGAGCCGGCCGGTGGGCAAAATGAGGCACAAGGGTGAGCCCATAGGACGTGCCTAGGGGAGCTGTGTCCTGGGGTGCTAACAGAAGAAGCCGACTGCATGTTCAGGACAGCAAAGTCCTTGAGTAGGGGAGTAGACCGAAGCTTCTTGATGGACGACAGGTAAGGATCCCAAGGTTTCCACATGGGGACACAGCCCTGGCATGAATGCCTCCTATGACAAGCTTTTGTGTGACAATGATGAATGTCTTTAGACTTTAAAAGAATTTGAGGGATACTGCTTAATGCCTGGAAGAAGTTTGGGGATCCAACAGAGAAGATATTACCAGGGGAGAAGAACCATCTGCCCCTCATCATGTTTCCAGGGCTCTGACTTCCCCAGAGCAGATGTCTCACAAAGGCAGCTTGTTCCTCTCTTCTTTCATCACTGTCTCTGCCTCCACAGCCCTGCAGTGTTAACAAGCACAACTGTGCTCATCAGAGCTTTGAAATACTCGTCTTCGTGTACAAAAGCCTGCCTCTTCAGGCCCTCACAGCAGGAAAACTGAGAGCCCAGTGACCTCACCCCACCTAGGCTGTTCCTTGAGGGCACATCCCGGAGGGAGCCACCACCCTGCTGGGCTCCAGGGCAGCTCGGGTGTCTGGTGCTGTCTGCTGCGCCTGTCCTCCTCTGACCTGTCAGCTGTGTGTCCTCGCTGAGATTCTCCTGGCTCTCTGGGCTGTGTGCGGTGCTCAGAGGGAGAGGAGAGTGAGACAGCACAGTGGGGACCGGAAGCTCACAGCCCCAAGGGAGGGCACTGGACACCAAACCAGGCAGCAAGCCTGTGAAAGCAGCAGAGCGAGGGGTGCAGACAACCCCCAGATACAGTCCAAAAGAAGGGACAGGCCACGAGCGAAGGGTCAAGGGTCGCAATTTTAGAGCTGGGTTCAGACACAGAGGCCTGACGACTGAGCACAGGGCAGAGCTCCCAGAAATTGGGGTTTTACTCTGAATGGAGGCTCTTAGCTGGGAACAGGTGTGACCTGGTTTATGTTCTAGCGGTCCCCCTGGATACTTGGAGGAGTGGTCAGGACAACTGGGCTTTTCCCAGTTATAACAGACTCCCTTATCCGTGGTTTTGGGTTTCAGGGTGCCAACTACTCCCGCTAACTTTGGTTCCAAAATATTACATACACAAAGACATTTTGAGAAAAGGGCAAATTCACATAACTTTCATTACAGTGTGCTGTTATAGTGGTTCTGTTTTAGTATTTCTTACGGCACTAACTTGTAAATTAAACCTCATCATAGGTATGTCCATATAGGAAAAATCACAGTATACTGCGTGTTTGGTACTTTCTGAGGTCTGGGAAACCCCTGGGGATGGACTGCATTCCCACCATAAGGTGCTGTGGATAATGTCTGAAGCCCCGGCGCTGGACAAGATCCCCAGCAAGTGTGTGTGGCAGGGAACGTTGAGTTCAAGCTCTTCCCAGTCTCAGCTCTCTACACCCAGAGAAGGGAACCTGCACATAGGACCCGCCAGCTGTGGATGGTCAGCCCCGAGGTGCCCTCTGTCCTCAGTCTGCGGGGTGGACAGCTCTGCCCCGTACAGGCTCCAGCGTCCTGAAAGTTGTCTTCTGGTTATTGGTGAAGGAGCACAATGTCTCCTACACTGCCTGATGGGGAGCAGCCTGCTCGGGAATTTCCTGGTGACAGGGATGCCATATCCCTCAGGAGGGCTCCCCCAAATTTCAGAACAAAGTGACCAACACGCACCTTTTCTGCCATTCTCCCGGAGTGTCCTTGACTTGGAAACCTCCTCAGATAGTTCACAGATCATGAAATCAGTTCGTTGAAACAGCAGGCGCAGACCCTACCCGGTGGCCCCCGACCTGGGCGCACCTGCCTTTAACTCTGCCAGATACCCAGTGCCTTTATGACCACGAGGCCCTTTACCACTCTCCTTACCGAGCGAGCAGCACTGCGTCAGGGTGAGCTTCTCTTCACCCCGGTAAACGGATGTCCAAGGTGGCTGCGCACTTGCTGGCCTTGGCCATCCTGCCTGCTGGGCAGCGGCCCCAGGTGGGGCGCCCGGGGTGCGCTCCCCGCGCTGGACACCAGGCGTCGCCTCAGCTCCTCGCTGCGCGGGGCCCCCGCCCCCGCGGCGGAGCCGGAGCCGGAGCCGGAGCCCGAGTCGGAGCGAAGGAGGCGGAGGGACCCGGCCGGACAAATTTCCTGCTCGGCTGCGGGCTGCGGGCGGTGCGGGTGCGGGGAGCAGGACGGGAGGCGGCGCAAAAGGTGCCTGGACCCGGCGGACGCCGCGCGTCCCCTGCACCCTCCGCGCTAGGCGGGGATAGCGGGGCGCCCGCGAGGGCGGCGGACGGGCGCCCGGGAGATGCGGAGCCGCCGCGGCGACGCGATCAGTACCGCTGGACCGGCTCCCCCGAGGTGAGCGACGCGCATGGGTGCGGGTCAGAGGCTGTGTGCCCCTCCCGGCGTCTGTGCGCCCCTCTGGGCGTCTGTGTACCCGGAGCGGCCGGCATAGGCCAGGGACGCCACCTCGGCCGCTGCTGCGGGAGGGAGGGAGGGAGGGGCCGTGTGGGGGGCCGGGTCCCCGACCGGGTCCCTGCTGGCCCGCAGTGCGCCGGGTGCCAGTGTCTGGGATAATGCAGCGCGGGCCACGGGCTCCAGGGAGCCCCCGCGCCCAACTTGGCGACCACAAGGGCAGCTCTCACGCTCGCGTTCAGTAAACGGCCCCGCAGAGCGTGTTTGTCTGTGGGTAGCACCCGGAGAAGGTGTGTGAAAACCGGGAAGCCGAGAGGGGGTGCCAGTGCTGTGCTGGGAGCTGTGCGCACGTGGGGGCTTTACTGGAGCCTTTTGAAAAAGTGACTAGGAGTTGTGCCAACTCAAAGTGGGTGGGGGCTCTTCTCCTTGCCCCGTGCTCTAGGCGCCTCTTATCTTCCAGGGAGGGGAGCTGAGAAGGGTGCTGCTGGGGAGAGGGTGGGGCCGTGCAGGGACGCCGCGGAGAGCCCGGCTGGCCCAGGCGGACTACCACGGTTTGCAAGGTAGTGGGGTGACCTGGTGGAGCTCTGGGGCCAGAGGTGACAGTGGTGTCAGGCTTGCGGCTCCCTGGATGGTAATGGGGAAGGTCCCACACTCTGTTGTGTGTAGAAGCAGAGCCCACTTCTACAGACTGCTGGACTTGACCTCCATTCCCTCTTGACATGGCAGACCTTTCTAGAAGAGTTAAATGACTGGACTTGCAGAATTATAATATTGATTTTTCTGGGTTTGGGACCACTCTTATCAGAGTATCAAATCAGGAAACTCCAGGAAGGAAGGGCCTGGCTCCCTGCTTGTTTTAGTGTTGGATGACTGAGATGAATGAGAGCCACAGTGGAGGCTTGTGTTTTAGAAATCCTATGTCCATGTCCAGTCAGCCCTTGACCCAGGTACCCTAGATTCGGGGTCCCCAAGATTCGGGGAATTTGGCCTCTGCAAAGTAAAGACCCATGGTCCTTTGAACTGGGTAGCAGGGAGCCTCCCCCAAACCAGTGCACTGAGCAAAGGAGGACTTGATATGGGCAGCAGATGACCAGGGTTGCTTCCTGCCTCTTCATGCTGTGGGGCCAGAGCACCCTGTGCAAGTGGGTTTGGGCTCTGGGCTTGCTGAACACAGACTCAGGCCTTTGGGGAGCAAAAGGCCAGGTGGAGACTGGAGCAGGCTCAGAGGCAGGGACTATGCTCTCCGTCAGAGGGGACTGTAGGGGATCCCAGTCCTTCCCAGATGGAGGTGGCCTCTGAAGGTGACCGCAGGGACAGAGGTCTTTGTTCATTGGTGTTACTAATGCCTGTGAAACCTCGCCCCCGACCCGCCCCCATCGCCACACCCCCACCAAATAATCCCAACTTTCCACATGTGGTCATGAGCTAGGAGCTAGATTTGTCCCTGTGAAAGGCTTGGTTTCTGGGCGAATCCAGATGGTTTTAGATTTTAAAATATACCTCCTTGACACCCATCCCCAGCAAAATCAGTTGTGGGGAGTAGATGAGGGCATTACTTTCCTGGGATGCTGCCTCAGACCCCGTGGAGGCATGGGGTGAGTCTGAAGCAGTGGTCAAATCCATAAGCCCTGCTCAGAGGCCAGTTGCCACTTTGTGAGGGACTCCTGGCAGAGACATCTGCTCCCAGGTCTGTACCTGCATCTTGCTGGGGATCCAGGGCCTCATATGCTAGTGAATGGCACCTCTTGCCCTCCGGAGACACGTGTGCACATCCATCAGCTCTTGTCTGGGCTGCAGTGGCCGTGGGAGGAGGGGGTGAGGGTGAGGTGTTTCACAGGCATCATTGTAGTGAAGGAGGAGGCCTCAGGAGTGGGCAGCAGTGACAGTTGGTAAAATGGGCCTGAAATGTGTTCAGTTGAACAAAATATGGGTCTCCTCCAACTCCGCCCACATGGGCCCACTTGACTCGTGACATTGACTTCATCCGTCCCAGCGACCCCCGTTTATCAAAATCCCCTCCTTCCAGGTGAAAGGTGTGTCTCCTGCCCAGACCACATCTGTGCAGTTCTGGTGCCCAACAGCCTCCTTGCCTGGCCTCCAGGCATAACAAATGTCTCCAACCCAACAGGCCCACAATGAACTTGTGACCCCCACCCCCACCCCCAGCTCAACACTTCCCCAGTGTTTTCTTTTTTTTATCTAGTCACACCAGCTTCCACCCTCTGCTAAGGCAGAACTTCCCTGAGACAATGTCACATCCTCAGAATCTGGCCCAGTACCTGTCAGTAACTGATGACCTGTCCCTGGACAGTGAACACATAACGAAGTGAAACATGGTAGGTGCGATCTGTTGAGGTGGACGAGTGTGTGTATGTTGCATGGAGGTCAGTTGTGGGTGGTTGAGAGTTGAGAGACTGAATTGGATCATAGAGAAATGAGCGAGGTCTGGAGGTTACACTGTCAGTTCTTTTGCAGATGCTTAGCACCTTTGCTAAAATGACTCAACTGGACCAGGGACCCCAGTGACCCCAGTGACCAGCCAAGCAGGCAGGTGTGGGAGCAGGAGGGAAGGAAGGCCTTGGAATCTGCTCTCAGTTCCTGAATTTTAGATCTCTTTTCCACATCTAACGTCTGAGTTATGCTGACAGGGGTTCTGCTGGCAAAACAGGAATGAATGTTTCCATTAGGTTAAAGAATGGCCTTCTTAATAGATGATTATCACTAAGAAAAAATTGTGTTTCAGGATCATCTCCAGGCCTTCATTTCTTTCCAAACTCCCTGAATGCTTTCCAGAGCCTAAGAAGTGAGACTCCTGCTCCCCCTGCTCCATATCTCCTTCCCTTTGATCTCATCCTTCATGCCCACTTCAAATGCTCCATTCTCCATAAAGCCTTTCTGACCTCTCTACCTCAGAAAAAATTCTCTCTTCCTTTCAGATCTGTAGAAGGTTATTTGTGCCTGACCTAGAGAACTTGCCAGATTCTATTTTGATTTTCAGTTAACTTGTTTACCTCCTATACCAGGCGGTTAGTGCTTTAGGGTAGATGGTGTGTCTCTGAGAGCTTGGACCTCAGGTATGGATTCAAATCCTGACTCTGGTTTGACCTTCGCTAAGTCACGCAGTCATCATGCCTCAGTGTTCCCCTCTCTAGAATGGGAAGGGTCATCTCTAGTTGATATGGATGTGATGTAAAGGACAGGTGATGCATGTGTGACTGGCACATGGTAAATTGTTATGCCTCTAGGCCGTATATCTGTGCATTAAGAATCAGTGACGTGTGAATGAATAAAGTCCAAATCCATACTGATAGATACCTTTTGTGTGCCATCCTATCAATCTGATGTGCTAAGTCCCATCACTAGGCTGTGACATGCTAGATAACTTTACTTGTTATGTGGAAATTTGAATGATTGTGCAAACTTTTCATGAGGAAGTGTTTTAATCTCATCATTTTGCCGGTGTTCCGTGAACAAATACATCCTTTAACACACACCATTGACTCTTGGGTGTTAGACTGGCCGATGAGGCAGAAGTGCAGTTCTTTATGCAATTACCTGGGTGCATGAGCTGAATTAAACCAGGTTGTATACAAGACAATACACAGTTCAAGCTTGACCCCAAGAAGGGGTGCAGGCTAGAATGGGTATGTGGACCCAGGACCAGGAGAATGACTTCCAGAGTATAGCAGAAAACCCACGAAGCGCTGGCCTGCCCGAGAACCTCTGGAATGTGGTTCTTACCTCTAAGAGAGAGGTGTGGCTGATCTCGCCTCCCCAGCTGGGCATTCTGTGCGCCACTGAGCAGGGCCAGGTTGACTCCACTCTCCTCTGCTCTGCCTACCAGAGCCGTCTAGGGTGAGAATAGACAATTTAGCAAGCTCTTCATTTGAAATACTGGCCCCACGTCTACCAAAGGTTAATTTCGGGAGGGGTACCTTTGCATTTGTTTTGTCACTGGCATTTTTTTCCCCAAAAGCAGAGTGCTGGGTAATATCTAGACAGCTGGGTTGGGAGCAGCCGCCTGCAGGTAATGGGGGCTGCCTTCAACGCCACTGCTGCATGGTGGGGGCAGGCTCTGATAGATGCGGGTGGGGCCGGAACACGCCTCATTTGGAATTACAAGTTGACTTCCTTCTCTTCTTTCCACCTAGCTGCTGTTCCCCACATCTGGCTGTCGAGGTCCGCCCCATCCAGGTGCTCTGCTTGGGGAGTTTTGATGTGGTGCAGCCTCTTTGAACTCACACAGCCCCGGCTCACGGCCAGAAACTGGGCCTCAGGTCTTTCTTTCAACCACATGAACACAAAGGGGTTGATTGAACTTAGGACAATTTGAAAAAGTGAACAATCTATTTCAGAGAAACAAATGAAAATATCCTTTTATACTGAGTCTCAATGAAATGGGAACCACATCAATATTTTTAAATGTTTCACACACAATCAAAAATGTCCAATTCCTGTAGCTCCTTGATTTCTCTTCTATGCGATAACCTAGAGGGAAAGAGTGGTCTCTGTACGAACAAATCTAAACCCCATCTGGAGGAGAGAAATGTGGAGAAAGTGACACCTGGCGAAGTGTTGTGAGGTTGTGTTTAGTGATGAAGAACGAAGGGTGGTGAGGAAAGCGTGTCCAGACCAGGCCTGGGCTCTGCATCACCGCACCTGTCCTGGGAAATCAGCGATGGCATTCAGCCATGCTCCTGGGGAGGTTTCAGCTCCTCTCTGGGCTGCAGGGGTGCTTCGCCTCATGCCTGAAAGTCATGGGCCACTCAGGGCAGGTGCAGTGGCGGGTATGGAAGTGACACCTGTGGGACCAGTGGAGGAGACTATGTGCAGAGGGCTCCCCAGCGATAATTTAACTCTCTGAATATCTGGTTGGCTCTGCTGTCCCTGGGTGGCACCTTGGCCTGGGGCCCAGAACCCTGACTGTGGGGCACAGGGATGGGGTCAGATTGGGCTCATGACACTGAGTCTCTGGGCATGATTTACCTTCTCCAAGTGCAAACCTCGTCTTTCCAGGGGGGGTGACACTTCCCAGATAGGTTGTTGTGTGGATGGGTGGTGGTCTTGTGTCGCCAGTGACCCCCAGCCACCAACCCTCCTGCTGACAAAGGTCATCGTCACCGCTAGACACCGTGTCCAGGAGTCTAGGAGAGACCTGACTTGAATCAAAGATGCCCTCATCTCTCCTCTGCCACACTTGCTTTGTCCTCAGGCGAGACTCTTAATTTCCATTCTGTGAATACAGACATAATTTTTGGCTATTAATGTCCTTAAATCTATTTGGACATTTCCCACTAAACATTAGTCACTGATTTTCGTACTAGGGAGCTAATTAGTTCCATTTTTCTTTTCAACCAAGAGCTTTGCCTGCTCTATCACATAGTGACTTAATTACAATGTAGCATTCAAAGTGACCTTTGTACTTTTTGTCTCGCCCTCTGAAAGGACACGACGTTTCAGGCTGTCTCTGTAGTAGGACTCAGAGTTCAGCTGGCTTCCAGCAGAGGACTCTTTGGCCAACATGCATAAGTGCCCATAGTGGGTAGGGCACATCCCCGGAGCAAAGCGTGCAAGTGAACTCTCCAGTTCACTCCTCGGTGGTGTGATTTGAAGCCATGGCCCTGGGGCCTTCCTCTTCCTCATCACCACCAACCTGTGTGTCTGGAGTCTTGCTGTGGGATGAAGGTTTATGTTAACATTTGAGGACTTGGTCGTCAGAAGGTGCTTAGTTGGAATCCTGGTGTTGACTTTCTTCCTGCTGCGACTCGGAAGTAAAAGGTAGCAAGAGACAGAGGCTCAGGGGCCTCAGAGGGGCTGTGAGGGTACCTGTGGTCATAGTTTCATGCGTCGCAGTTTTTCCAGGACTGGTCTGCTCTTAGCCATTCTGCAGCCATCCAGATATCACAAAGTACACTGTAAGTGAAGGCTGGGCTGTGTTGAGGTTGATGGGCTGGCTCTTTGGAGGGGGAAGGCCTTTCCCATGGAGACAAAGTAAATTCTCCCTATAAAAGTCTCAGGTCCTTTTACCAGATTCCAGAAAGCTACTAGCAGTAGTGAATTAAGCTAAGAGGTTGGTATTTGGCGCAGAATTCTTCCTGCAGATGTTCATGCTTCTAGATCTTTTCTGTATTCAGTGCCCTTCCCCTCTGTTCAACATATAGAAGGGAAGCTAAGAGGACAAGCAAGAGAGACAGAGACAGAGGGAGAAAGAGATAAAGGGAGAGAGAGAGAGAATGATGAGAGACAGAGAGACAGAGACTCTCAGATACTGAGCTTCTCTCTCCCAATATTTGTCATCCGAAGAGGCATTGAAATTGTCTTTTTAACCCATAATGGGAGCCTGGGTGCTGGGCAGATGTGTGCAGGCCTTAAGGACTAGGGCATGGCCTAAGTCCATTTCAGAGAATTCAGGTGTGACATGTGCTTACTCATGTCAGGGCCTGGAGCTGACATCCAGATACAGAACTGAGTCTCTGAAGCAGAAACTCTCTCAATTAAAGGGTTCAGAGGGTGGGGCAGGGGTGGATCACTATGAATTTCAAAAAACCAGAACATTCGTATCCTTTTGTTACAGTTTAGGATCTATGGTAACTCCATCTGGGGTAAAAAATGTCGCCTTAGGCCACTTGCTTTAATGACTAGAAATCATGTCATTATTCCTCCAATGAGAAGCTATTTTAACTTCTTAAATATAGAAAAGCAAACTCCGCTGCAATCTTGACGGCCCTCTGAAGTTTGTTAATCAAACGGGAACTTTCTTTGACAGTTCTCTCAACCCCTGCATTGGTACTAGCAGAACCGTTTCCTGTAATGAACACCGTTTTTCAGCATATATTTTTCTGGCTCTGAAAGTAGCCTTAGTTTCATAAACAGCTGCACATTGGAGTAGTGGACACAAAAACCCTGACCGGGAGTCAGCCTTCATTGTCAAGTGCGCTTGGCGAAGCACTCTCCTTTCCTGCGCTGGCAGCCGCACATTATTCAGTGCCTCAGTGATTCCATAAATTGCTTTTTGCCAATGTTGCAAACATCAGCTAAAGTTCAGCCATCATTGGAGATGTTATCGTGCTGCCCATTTAAATTCCTTTAAGCAAGTCCTGACTTTGGCCCCGTGTCAGGTAAATATGCAAGAGCCAGAAATTTTATAATTTGGGGCTGTCTCGTGCCAAGTTAGGCCTATTCTTAGCTAGCCAACAATATTCTTTCAAAGGATATTTCTTGGTGTTCATGAAGTGTGGGGAGTGTTTTAAAGAGTCTGGCAGATGGTTAAAAAGGGACTAATGGAAGCCTTCCGTTGTTCTGGAGTCCCCAGGTGTGGGCCCACTCTCATGTGCTGGTGTGAGGAGGAGGAGGCCTTTCTGGGAAGGGCAACTGTTAGTGTGGAGCTGGAGGCCAGGGATGGATGCAATGGGTCTGAGAGATGGGAACATCTGGGATTCGCCAAACACTTGTGAGAGTCTGGCTCCTGCCGGAGTCCTGAGCCTGTTAGAGATCACGGCCCCTTTGAGATTCTGAGAACAACTCTGGATTCAGTCTGTAAGACAACGCCTGCTGTTCAAGAGCGCTTGCCTGATCAAGACTTCACAGTGTGGGGCGAGGAGCCTGCAGGCATCTCCAGAAGCAGGTTCAAGGGGTGCTGTGATCCCAGGTTATGGACAGAGTTTGAGGTGCCTCTGAGGGAGCCAAGGATTTCATCAATGGCAGTTGATTCTCCTCAGGAGGGTCTAATGAGGTGTGAAGAGTTTTTCATCTTGAAATGTAGTGATGATGTTTGTGCCTCACCGTGCATCTTTATTAAAAATGTGGTCACTAAGTACATTCTTGGGGACTGGGCAATATTCCTAAGAACCTGGAATATATAATTAACAATGACGATTGTCCTAAGGGAAGCCAACCCTAACTTGCACCTGAAAGTCGGTGGGAATGGACTCCGGAAGCTACTGCAGTCAGCGTGAACTCTGGCAGGGTCCAGCTGGAAATCGCCCGCTCTCTCTGCCATCCATGACTCTTGCCTTAATGATTTCAGTCCCTCTTGGAGCACCTCATCTTAGGTTTCTTTTAAAAGGAGAAAATCCATATAAAAATGATGAGTCTCATTAAAGGAGTGGAAAATAGTACCTTAGAAGAGAGGCTAAAGAATTGTCATCACATGGAATCCTAGGGACAGCTCCTGTGGCTGGACAGCCCTGCCAGGCCACCTCCTCATGGCTGTCACCCTGGCAGAGCTGGAGGAAACAGGAAATCACAGGGAGCAGAGGCGGGAGGCTGTGCCAGGAAGATTTTGGGACTTGCTGAGCGCCTTTGTAGATTTCTCTCTTGAAACAGCCTTTCTGGGAGATTTCAGAAAAGGTCCCAACTGGGAATTGCAAGTCCTATCTTCCATTGGAGGGAGCAGAGGAACTTTCCTGCCAGCTCCTTGGGCTGTAAAATATCCTCCTCCCAGGTCTTGCTGGTTAGAAATGGTGGTGATGCCCCGGTTGTACTAAACCTAACTACTAAATTTTCATGTCTCCATTTTCCAAGTTGAGCCACTGGGTACCTTTCTGTGCAGAGTGGTCCCCAGACTGACGCGCGACGTCTCAAACCAGCCATATTTGTGTGCTCAGGAAGCAAAATTCCTTACATACTGAAGAGCCACCTCTTACATTTGTCCTCACATACAAAAAGAAAGTGCTTTCATTCAATTCCTATTATTTTCTCATCGACAGATGTTTTAGCTTGAAATACGTTTCGGTCGACATCTTCCAGTTCACCAGAAACCAAAGTCAATTCCACCTTCCACCACGGGTATCACTTCCTCAAGAACTGAGCCAGCAATGCGATCTCCCTCTGAGGATCGGAGCACACTGCCTGCTCTCAGTGAGGAGCTCGACCCAGGGTCCCACGGCCCAGGGACCAATACCCTAACCCCAGTGGAACACCTTTTTCCTCTTCTCGCTGCCTCGGTGACCTGACCCTTCACACATGCTGTTCATATGTTGGGGCCTGCTTCCAGTTTCTCGGTCTGGATGGACTGCCATCCAGCCTTGGCTTGGCACCTCATGCTGGCCCGCTTGCCCACACTTCTGCAAGCCTGTTCCCTTGGGTGTGGTTTCCACTGACACTTGGCTTCCAGAAGGATTTTAGAAGGGAGTTATGTGTGTGTCCTGCATTGTGTACTTTTGTTTAACAAGTGGCTGATGGTTGATTACATTGAAATGTACGCTCTTGAATGGATGAGCAGCACTTGGCAGAAATCAATGACGTCAATCCTGGTTATTTTAATCAGCAATGGCATTATTTTCTTTTTGGTATAGCAGTGAGACCTGCTTGACTGTGTGAATGTAATGGACATTCTTGATGGTCTGAATGGGCATGAGTCATGTGGAGTGATCGCTGTCTAGTTATCTGGGACTCAATTCTTGCCACCAATGACAGGAGACATCAGGTAAGCCTCCATGAGCAGAGTCACCTTGGGCCCCCTGGAGCCACCACCTGAGGGGTCCACCTTCTGGGGTGAGCTTCTTGCTGCCTCTTTCTGAGCCCAGTGGAGGATCCTCTGTGCTCCTGGCCCCCGGCCCGGGTGCATGTCTCCAGAATGCTGGCGGGTGTACAGCTGCCCCGTTGGTCATCACGCTCCCTTGTGGTCACTAATGCTGGTAGGTGGGGAGCCTTAGTGTCAAGGCAGATGGAAACAGCTTTGTTACTGCCTTAGCTGTGGGGGGATCTATATCTGAGTCTGAGTCTTCTTCACCAACCTCCCTGCTCTACCCAGGGGCCCTCAGTGCCAAGGAAGGTGTGCTGACCCCACGTATATAGGGAGAAGACTCCAGGGATCTAGGGATGTAAGAGATGGAAACACTATTCAATTTTGCTCAAGTTCATATGTACCAGAAGATCAGGTGGTCCAACATGGCCATTGATGCTTGCCTTCCTCTCTGTCCCCTGGCAGGTCCCTTCCCTCAGTGTTCCCAGCAGCCTCACACCCTGAGGGGACAGCCTTCCCAACAGCCGGGTCTCCTTGATTCTGAAGAGCCAGGCGTGGGGCTCGCCACCGCGAGGCCTGCACGGCGGGAGTTTGCCCTCTTCTGATCATCAGGGCTTGGGCCCCACACCCTGCCAGGGGCTGGGTGGAGTCAGCTCCTTCCAGACTCCTGGGGCTGTTGTGGAGGAAACAAGGGTCTCTGTGGAGACCAGGGCAGCTCCTCTGGTGCCCACCATGGTTAGAGCTGTCCTCAGACCTTTGGGGGCTGAGCCCGGGTGCAGGGAAGACACCACACCTGCAGAGCACACCGGGGACCCTTCTTCCCAGCTGTGCAAGTGGTGGGCTGAGCAGGCAGGATGAACATCTTTCAGTCTTTTCTGTGACCAGATGTCATTTGAAAAATGCAGACCTGGAGGTCAGTCTGTCTGCAGACACTCAGAGACCATCGAGAGTCTGCATACCCTTCCCAAGGTCCTGTTTTCAGGGTTACAGCAATAAACACAGTGGAGCCCTACATCCCATTCATCGCAGGGCTGAGTGAGCACTGGCTTGGTACCAGGTCCAGTCTGGGTGCTTTTCACACGTGAACTCATACAGGAGGAAACAGGCCCAGCTGGGCCAGTGCCGTGCTGGGACTTGAATCCAGGCTTTCTGGCACCAGCCACCAGAGAGATTGGGACCATTCATTCCCCAGATGGAGGACCAGTGCCTCTGGAGGCAGGCAGACGACTGCTGGGGAGAGCTGAGGCTGATCCCCTTGGGAGCCATGAGAAGGAGGGGACACTAGGCCTCCTAGGAAAGGTCTCGGTATCAGAAAAGGGACTGAAAGCCACCTCAGGGTTGAGGGGAGATGTGGGGAGTTGGGGAAGGGTTACTGATGTGGACGTCTGATGGGGGAGGTCTGAGGGGCAGAGTGGGGCAGGGACAGACTCCAGGTCCACTGGGAGCAGCAGCAGCATCCTTGGGGAGGTCCCCGACTGCCCATGTGCCTGATGTCGGAGCTACACATCTTACAGAGCCCCCCAGGAAATTCCAGCGTGTAGCCTGGTGGAGAGCCAGGGGTGAAGTTGGCACTTCTCACTGTGGGAAGGGCAGAGGGGTAGCCTGGCAACTGCTGACTGGGCCAGAGGTAAGAGGCACCCCTGCTGCCCCGGCCTGGTGGCAGCCCTGGACAGCGCCAAAGGGCCTCAGGGCCAAAATGGGGCCATTGAAGGAGACATGTGTATCCTTAACCCAGGGGTCCTGAATCCTCGCAGTCCTAAGGCTCCCCTCTGCCCGTCAGCTCCCGCTCCAGCCCCCGTTCTAACCTGTCGGTCCACCGATTGGGCAGGTGGTGACTTCTGGCAGCTGCGGTGATGGAGGCCACTCCAGCCTCCCAGGAGTCCCAGGAGCGGCTGGCACTCAGTCACTTACATGCGTCCATTCCTTCAGTTGTCAAGAGATGCCGAAGGGGACCTACTCTGTGCTGAGGCTCCAGTGAGGATAAAGTTATGATGCTTCCCAACCCGGCATCCTTCCCTGGGTCTGGGATTGTCCCTGTGTGTGAGGCTGCCTATGGGTCCCCTAAGAGGCCATGTGCCCAGCTCAGCCCTGCTTTGGAGACTGTGCGATGAAGTCAGGGACATGCATTATGTACCATGAGCCACGCTGAGGTCTTCTGTCCTCGTGTGGGGCAGAGGGGGCCTTTGGGCCTGGAAACTGCCTTCCAGATGATGGGAGCGCATGTCTCACCAGGGAGCAGTGTGGCCAGGGCTCTTGGGGGTGTTCCGCCACCTGGTAGACGTAGAATTTCCATGACCATGCTCCCAAGCTTGACACAGGGAGGAAAATGGACTCCTAAGCCCAGGTGGGCAGTCCGGGGTCATGCCCCGACTTATCCCCTCTGGTCTCTTTCCCCTGGCTCCCCATCCATCTTGAACCCCCACCCCGCTGCTTTCTCCTTTAGTTCTCATTCTCGGCTTCACCCCTGGGGCTTCTCTCCTCAGACCTCTGACCCCCTGAGTCCACTCTCCTAGAGATCCTGGATTGGGAGCTGCGGGACTGATCACAGACACAGCCCCATGGCAGTGACCCTGTTGGCAACTGGGGCCACTTCTCTGGTCTGGCCACTTGCCTGCCCTCCGCACCCCTGCCCAGGGGCCTGGAGAGCTGGTCTTCCCGGGCAGAGTGGCTGGCATGCCATTCTTTGGAAATGAGTAATAGCTAAGCTCGTCCAAGGAATGTCCAGTGTTTTCTCCGTGCTGTTGGCCATTCCTGAAGACATGACCAATTGCCTCACCATATAAGGAGGGGCAGGGTACAGTTTTCCTGGAAGCGGTGCTGCCTCTGGGGCTGGGGGAGACCGAAGGGACCCCAGGAGCACCAGCTCCCCAGGGCTAAGGGTGACAGATCTGGGAGGAGGCAAATAATTTGATGTGCTCTTTGTACCTGACTGAAAAATTACTTCGAATTTGTTTCAAACTCTCCCTAGGGAATTTCTGCTTTGAGAAAATTCACATCAAGATATGCCAGGTATGGAGGCACAGTCTTTTACTTCTTTTGCATGCATTGCTATATCCATTTTAGGACACTGAGTCCATGCCTCAGTGTGTACTTCGCGTCATGCCCACCACCAGGGTCTCAGTGCCCTGCACCTCCATCTTGCTCCCTCTGCCTTCTCTCCCTCCTCCACCCTCTGGTAGCCACAGTCTTGCATCCTGTGAATTTGACACACTCGTTCTTTAGCACAGTATCCCAACCACACATATTCTCCCCTTCCATCTCTCTGGCAAGACCTGGGACTTGAGGGTGGCCTTCAGAAGGGTACTCACTGTCTTGCTCTCCTGTCCCGTGGCCGAATTTCCATCAGGGGAAGCTCAGTCCCTTGAAGCAACAGATCAAGTGAAATTTGGGGTGAATTCTGCGCTGTCTTGTTGGCTCTCTGGATGCTTTACCTGCAGAAGGCTGACGCTGGAAAACACCCATGAGTACATGGAGCGTTTGCACGGAGGTTTAAATACTGTGTCAAGATGCATACAAAATAAAATTAACCACGGTATGAGACTGAAGGTGTCTCAGGGAAACTGGGTGCCTGAACGAAGTAAAGGAACAAATGAATACAAACTCTCCAGCATGTTTATCAAGAAAGAATGTGTGCTCTTCATGGAAGGAATTGCAGGGTCTCAGGCATGTCTGTCTTCACCAGGCAGAGAGAGGCAGAGAGTGAGCTGTTTTCAGATCAGGCAGAAGTGTGATCGTCAGCAGGCGCTCCCCACCATCTACATTCGTTTACGGTTCCCCTCTGCCCACCTCCCTGCTCTGTACTTGACCTCAGCAAGAAAAGCTGCAGGATTAACAAGGACAAGTTGTACGAATGCTCGGTAGGACCCCATGGGTTACAGAACATGAAAACATTGGCCTCCATACATGGTGCTTTCATCTTTCCTGAAAGCTCTCCACAATGTGAAATGTTTAAATCTAGAAGTTATGCTGCAACTGTAGCTGCTTGATAGAAAGTAGTTGTTGTAGTGAAGAAGGAATGCGAACAAAATAATGCAAGCTTGATCCATCTCTGATTGAAGCAGAGGCATTTGGAGGGGCCCCAGGGACACCTGGAAATGTTGGTTCCCAGGCACTGGTGAGCTATGCCAATGCCTGTTTAGCACAGATCTCCAGTTTCTGAGCTCTGGAGTTGGTTGACAATGTTGTCCCCTAGAGGTTTGGCATGATAGAAAGACCCAAGTTCGTGTATGGCTTTTGGAGCAGGAGGCCTTGGTTCTTGCGCATGCGGACCCAACCTTCGGGCAGCTTGCTTGTTGTGATCTGGAAGATGGTTTCCTCCAGAGAGCCGATCCCAGAGAAAGCAAAGCGGATCTATAGCATCTTTTAGGGCCTGGCCTCAGAAGCCATACTGCCATTCTGCAGTAGCCTGTTGGTGACAGGTTAACCCTGTCCACACGGAGAAGAGTGGCCAGGCCTAAAACCACAGAGGTTAGGAGGCAGCCTCATGCTTTTATTACTCTGGGTGGACAAATTGCAGCTTTTAGCTGAACACCATGGAAGCTGACTCTGGCTAACTTAGGAGGAAAAGAAATTTGTTCTGTGGTTTCTGGATAGTTCTCAGAATCCACAGACAGGCTAGAGAACCAAGCAGGAGGCCGAGAAGCTGCAGCTTGAACCCCAGTCAAGGCCAGGCCACACACAGGAAGCTTTTGGCAACAATGTGGGCTATGGTCCCTGACTGCTGAGGGTACCGGGCACTAATGCCACTGGACACTTTCAACTGTGGCTTCTGCAAATAGTTCCAGAGCCTCCCTGGATCTAGGACTCACCCCGAAAGTCAAAGTCCTGGGCGGATTGATTGTGGGGTCCGTGCCACCTCCCTGCGAAACTTGAACTGCTGGCACATAGGAGGTGGGGCCGACAGGTGGGAACCCTGTAATGGGGAAGGAGAGGAACCTTTTGGAACCAGAAGGATGCATTTTAGAGGGGTGGCTGAAAAGTAGGAAGAGTGTTTCTCAGCTGAGGCCGCCCCCAGCAGCAGACATTCACTCTGCCTGGGGTGTACTGAGCTCAAAGTTTATTTCATCTCCAAGTATGTCCAGAGTTCTAATAGGAACACATTTCTGAAAAGCTATGTTAATTTGAATTGTGGTTTAGCTATACTGACTAAGCTTAATATCTTTTAAAAGTCCATGGATAATCCTTTTGAAAAGCAGCTAATCCTTTTAGTGAACAAATAATCACTTCTTTTTTTTGTTTTGTTTTAAGATCAAGACTCTGTTGCATTTTCTCAACATTTAGGTTTCCTTTTTGCTCACAATGAGGAAGTGTTACAGCTTTATAGATAACTGCTTGCAATGTTCATGCTGTGTGGGGAAAAATGCTGAGTTTATTTCATTTTTCTTTCTCCCTGGTAATTGATTGTCTTCTGGAAGGAAGTACAGGCCATTAAAATTTTTAAAGAGCTTGTATTTATTTTATCTTATGGGCAAGGCTGTTTTAAGAGCCTAAGAACTAAGAATTTGCATTTGCATGAGTGAAAAGACAGGTGAATTTAGCTCTTATACCTGGTAAGTCACGTTTGGAAAATTCACCTTTGACCTGAATCTTTTTCTTCACTGAGAGGCTTTCACATTACACAGAGGCATTTTGTTCTGTTCTCTGCAGTTGTTTTCACATTTTCTGGCAAACAGATATGGGCAGTGGGCGGGACCTGGACAGGTCGAGACAGGTGTGGCCTGCTGGACCAAAGGCAGACCCTCCCGCCAACCACGCAGTTTGGTGACAGGTTGTATATCCTGAGCAGACCTGGGGAGCAAGGAGATGAAGAACTAGAAGCAGGGAGACAAGCTGGGAAGACGCTGTCATGCTCCAATAAAGAGACTGAGAGGCAGAGGCTGAGGCCAAGGCAGGCAGGCTAATTACAGCTGCCTGTATGTGGTGCTTCTGTGTGCCTGGTACACACACAGCTCTTTTCACCCAAAGTCATCCTAACAGGAAGGCCTACTGGACGGGCAGGTGGGGTTGGGCTCCTACTCACTGGGGGAGGTGAAATGCTGGATCTCTGGCATGTGTCTCTAGTCAGTCTGACTGCATGCCTGGCCTCCAGCACTGTGTCCCAGTGTCGTCGGTGAACTTGCCATGAAAGACTGGCTTACATTTTCAGAACTTTGCTGCTCAGAAATACATTCCTTCATACCCCAGCATCACACTTACGGTGGCAAGATGCCCCTCTCTGTGAGGGCCCCTGAAGCATTCGCGGATTGACTTCTTGGGGCTGGATTTCTCCAAGTTTAATATCATCCCAGTTTATGGTAAGCCAAACAGCAGCTCACAGTTGTTCAGGGCCGTGTTACGAGAAAGTGAGTGCCTGGGACTCAAGCCCTGATCGTTTGGCTCCCAAGCTGACGTCTCTCCAGACGAGAAGGTTGTTTGTGCTGCGAACATCAGAACACACGTGATTCTGAATCCACAGAGGAGCATAAAGTGAATCACTTTTCTGACTTGACTTTTGAGAGAGAGTAATTCCTGGATACCAAGGACACATTACTCTAGCATTGATTGTTATCACGCTACTATTCTGATTTCCAGCCTTCTGACTTTATTCCTTTCAATGGCCTTTCTATTTGATGTTGTATTTAGTATTCAGAAACAGCACCATGTTTTGTCTAAGAAAATTGATGCACTCTGCAAACATGATTAGAGAGAATATTGATTTCTTAGCTACAGTCATCCTGAATTGCTTTTTTTTCTCAAGATTTGTAAATTAACAGTAACCTTCAGGCTTAATATTAAAGCAAAATGTCCTAGAAGCCCTATCTAATAGCTCCGCAAAATTTTCCAGCATCTGCATTTACTGTTTTTCACTTATTTGTCCAAATTCTCTCATGCAGCATCAGAACAAACTTCAAAATCCCTTGAACACAGAAAAGCTGCTCTTGTTTTGCTTTGCCAGTGGTCTTCCAATCTCTTGCTTCCTGGTCTGCTCGCGCCGGCAGTAAGTCTTATTTGCTATTGACAGGCCTGTGTTTGTTTCCTTTGAGCGTGGCATTTCTGAGCAGGAAGGAAATCATAGACACTGAATGCAGAGTGGGCAGACCTGTAGCTGGTCCTGAGTGCTCAGGCTCCTGCTTCGTATCGACTTTCTCCAGGTCTCTCACTTGTGCCAGTGGCCTAGGGCCGATCCATTTCCTCTCTTGTCTTCAAAGTTTCTCTCCAGCCACCTGGCCCTGGTTCTCCTGCTCATGTGATGTGTCTGCTGTGCTAGGTTCCATGAGAATGCTTGTCTGATCCTGAGTTCAACTACAAGGTCCCCTGAGCCAGTAGGAAGCACCCTCTCCTGGGGCCAGACTTGCAAGTGTGCTGGAAATGAATATCTACCTCTACAATAACATTTTGAAAGCACAGATTTTAGTAGATTAGGGCTGCACGGATGATGTCACCTGAGGGAAAACAAATCATGGCATTTGGCTCCCTATCAGCCTTCTTTCAGTCCAACTTTCCCCGCTGAACAAACACAGAGCTGTGTCAGAGGTCAAGGTCACTGTAAATCAGCTTTCACGCTAGAAAATGAAAATCCGTTGTAAAGCCAGCCAATGTAGCACGTCTGTTAAATACAGAGATTACGTGAATAGATTTATGCACTTAATTTGTTTGCAGTTGTCAAAACCTCATTAATGGTAAGCTCAGAGACACTGCTGTTTCAAATCATTTATAAATTACACATGCGCTCCTTCTTCTTAAAGGCAAATTAAACCTTGGCTTGATATACATTTCCAGTTACAATATTAGGCCATTGTGTTTGGGGAGAGGAACTTAATACTCACTGTCAAATAAAATCAGGAGGGGCTTTGCATTCATGGTGCTTTTGTAACTGGGGTCCATCACTGCAATTTTCAGGCTAGTTTCTTCCATAATACATGCTGTATAAAATACTAAAGATATAACTCCCTCTCTTTGCTTAAGTTATTATATAAATTCTTAACAGTAATGCAATAAAGTTCTTTAAGTATATGGTTTGGAACTACATTGCATAGCAAATAGTTTAAATGGTGTTTTAGAAATCAGTGAAGATAGATGTCTCATGTTTAAACAAACGCAGGTATTATCAAATCTCTTCTTGGGTCAGATGCTAGGGACACAAAAGCCTGGAATCATGGTCACTCGCTGTCCTCAAGAATCTGCTAATCTAACATCACATGTTCAGAGTTCCCCAGGACACTGGTCATCCAAGGTCCTCTGCCAGCCACAGTTGCGGGTGTTGAGAGATGAATGGTAGCTGGTACCCCCTTGAGAAGGTGCAGGGACACATTTCAAACTGATTTAACCACAAGGAATCCTCTCCTGTAACATTCCTGAGAATGTAGGTCATGACCTCAGGATTTTTAGCCTGTGGAAGAGCCTGTAAATTTAGATCGAGAAAAAATATTACCTTCATCTCCATATAATTATCTTCCTTTGTAATCCCTTACCCCCAAATCCTTAAACCATATTTTTAGAATGTAGTTAATTTGCACATCATAAAAGTCACTTATTTTGGTATACAGCTCTATGAGTTCTGACAAAGGCAGAGAGTTGCATTGATTATTTACCTAAATGGAAAGAATTCTAAACTGCAGGGAAAAGGTGAACAACACATTTCACCTGTTGAATTGGGAGCTCTTAACACAGAAAAGCAGTCTAAGAGTGTTTTATCACTGCGTGGAGTATCACCAACTCACTTTGGATTGGTGCATCGTGTGCCTTGATCAGTTTTTCATCCCATCTCCCCAGAGGAACTCATCTCCAGGAAAAATGCTTTCATCTACTGAGAAAGATTTTTTAAGTCTCTCATACGTGCTTTTAAATGGACTGGTACATTTGATATAGCTATAGCTGCCTCAAATCTATGAGTCAAAAATCAACGGTCTTCAGTGGTTAAAGTTTTTAGGAGCTATAGTGTTTATTTATGATTATGCTACTAGTTTCGTTTTGTGAATCTCTTTTTAAGGAATATAAGGGAGAATATAAGGCACAGGAATGTTGTGTTGTAGTTTTTATTTTAATTCACTGAAAGCCTTTCCATAGGACTGAAAGGGGGGAAAATGGGGAAAAAAGTAAATGCCATATATATTTATATGTGTGTGCATACATATATATATGTATATGGAGAGAGAGAGAGAGAGAGAGAGAGAGAGAGAGAGAGAGAGAGAGAGAGAGAGAGAGAGAGAGAGAGAGAGAGAGAATTAATGTTTGGTGCAAAAAAAAAATAAGTGCCGTGGTGAAGAACTCTGTCACGTGCTCGTTACTGCTTTGGAGTGAGTTTTAGTGATTAAGAGATGCCCTACATTTTATATTTGGCAGACAGTGGCCAAGTTTATGCATATATATGTCAAGTGCTTGTGGTTTGGGGAATATGAGATATAAAAATAGACTCTTCCCTTCCAGGTGTATTCAGTCCCTCTGGGGGAATGGAAATCTACACAGGTGAAATGGCAGGAAATCTCCTGCAGATACAACATATTTTGGTGTCCACTCTGTTTCCTGGAGGCAGTAGAGAAAGAAGGATGTGGAAAGCACTCTTTGAACTATGTGTGTGCATACCAGTCTTCCACTCATCTGCCTCAGTTTCCTATTGCTGCGGCGAAAGGTTACCACTCAGCACCCATTTTCTTACCCTTGGTCTTGAGACTCAGAAGCTGAGGTCACAGGCTGGCTTGATAAATTCTCAGCTTAGTCTAGGAGGTTGATTCATGTGTCCACAGGACTGGGGGCCTTGCTGGAGGCTCAGGGATGAATCTGCTTCCAAGGTCATTCAGGAAGGTCCCCTTCCCATGCCTGCTGTCGACTGGGGATGGTCCTCTGGTTCTAGGCTGCTCGCTTCCCTTAATCCCAGACTCCCTTTTTCATCATCAGTGATAGATGGGGGGTGCCCAAGGGAGGTGACTCCCTCTCGAATATCTCTGCTGTTCTCTCTGCTGCCTCTCTCACTCTATTCCTCTTCAACTTTTAAGGACCCACCTGGATAATCCAGCCTAATCCTCCCTTTAAAATCAGCTGATCAACAATCTTAAATCCATCTGCAAAATTCCTCCCCAGAGGCACCTAGTGTTGGATGGAGAAAGCCCACGGATGAAAATCTCGGAGAACATTTTTAGAATTCTTCCTTCTACCCTCTTCCACACACACAATAACAGCAAAATAACTAAATTCAGAGTTCTCCTGGGTCACTGTTTGCAGCAAAGGGATTTGTTTCCGTTTCTGAGACAGCACGTGCTGGGATGATTCTGTCATACACATTTGGTGTTTACGCCTCGTGGACTCCATTATACATATCTTTAGGAACACTCTTTACATAAATTAAGATGATTTTTCTTTCCTTCTGTAAACAGAGCAATGTGCCACACTTTCTGGGTGAAAATGAAGAATTGTTTACATCCTGGGCCAAATTAAATGTGCTGAAATGTGTGGCTGATTTTAGGTTTCTTAAGAATTTCCTTGCAAGTATAATCACAAATTAATATTAAAAAGATATTTAATTATAATACCACGACTGTATGTGAGGTTTCCTGGCATTTAACAGAGAAAGTAATGCTAAACACACATCACTCTTATCCTCCCTTGAGTTTCCTGGGGCACCCTCGCTCACCTCGGGGGGCGGGGTGAGTCTAACACCGCCTATCATGTGGCAGAGCAAAGTGTTGGTGTGAGAGAGGCTGGATTCCCCTTTTTTTCTCTCCATTCCCCCACCCCTCCAGGATGGGCCAATTGTGTAAGTCAATGGCTAAAGCCTCAACGTTCCTATGATGGAAAGATACTCTGGTCCGCAGAATCTAGTGAAGCAATTTCAAAGATAACAATGTGTGATTCAGAAAGAGATAAGACATCTGCGAATGAGACAACAGAGACAGAGACTGAGACACAGAAAGGGGGCGTTCTAGTGATCACAATCACTCAGTTTTCTTTCCCACACTTGCGAAAAATTCTGGGACCATGACAGAGTTGCTGGGGGTAATCCTAAAATTAAAAGCAAAGCAGAGATGAGGTTTGACTTCCCTTTCCCTAGCCCTCCACTGGGTTCGCGGAGGACGCTGGCGTCAGCTGCCCTCCCTCAGCAAGTGCTCGGGTGTTCATTGCTTGCTTCCAGGTTGAGTGTGAGCATAGTTAAGACACTGTTACTGTCCTCTAGGTGATGGATTTTGCATTAACTTTGGAGAGGGAGTCACACACTTTTGCCCTAGGGACCTGTCTTTGAAATCCACCAGTGCCTCACAGAATAAGGAGCTCTCCACACACTGAGCTTGGTTAGCTCCGCCAACTGTGGAGCCTCTCACCTGGTGGCCAGCCTGTGATGGTCCTTGTTTCCCCAAATGCTGCGTTCTCCCCCAAGTGCAAGCGCATCCTTGGGAAATAGTGAGTGCCAGGCCTTCCTCAGCTGCCTGGCTCAGCTCTGGTTTAGGATCCCTGGGGCCCATGTGACTGGCTTGACCAGAGACCCTGGATCCCATATTTGATTTCATGGGGCATAAAGAGAAGCTCATCCCTAGCCCACTGGCCCAGGCTCTGCTGAGATTTGGAGACTCTGGGGAGTGGCCCCTGTGTTGCCCACTGCGTTGGGGTGCCTGATGTTCCTGCATCGGGGTGCTCAGCATGTGCTGAAAGGGTCTGGCAGTCTGCCCCCCTCGTTGGCTGAGCTGGGGGCCTGTCCAGGTCACACCCTCAGACCCTTGAGAACAGGGCTTGGTCTTTCACTAGCACGTGGAGATGGGGCTGTGCTGGGGGTCCACTGTGACCATCCCTCCTGGAAGGGGGTTTCCTGCCCACCTTTGCAGCCCCCCTGGCCAGCACCCCTGCCTGCAGCATGGTGTTGCAGGGCCCCTATGCTGAGGGGTGCTCGTTCTGTGTCTGCCCTCCCGCATCCGCAAAGGGACTGACAGTTACCAGACCTGGGGAACTCCCTCTGGTTGCCAGGGTCGAGGCTTCTAGCTCCTTCCCTGCCCAGGCGGGCCCTGTTCACAGGCGGCAGCTGTCTGGCCCTTGGTAAAGCAGAGCTTTTGTGACAAAAACCAACCAGGGAGTGCGAGGTCATCTAAGGCCAACCCTTCCCTGTGCCAGGGGCATCCCCGTCACCCTCCTCTGCGACCTCAGCCTGCTGATGGCATGCTCAGTGGCCGGACACAGCAGCTGTCCTGGACAGCTGTTCACACCACAGGCTTCTGCCTGAGCGGGAGTCTGGCCTGCAGCCTCAGCCCTGGCTCCCAGTCCTGCCCCGGGTATACCCCTCTCCTGGCAGGGCTCCGTCTCCCCCAAAGTCACCTTCTCTGAGCCGTTATGGAGAGGACCCTGCCTGGAGATGCTCCCAGGTCATGGGCTGGTAGAGCCAGCTCGTCACAGGACCTCCGCAGCGTCCTGCTCAGACAGAAGCCCATGGAAAGGGAGATAAAGTGTCGGTCACTCAGCCTGAGTCTGGAGATGGCACGACGTGTGCTGTGGCCCCGAGGTTCATAAATACAGGTTTTGATGTTTGACGTCATAACTTTCCCCCCTAGTGTGCATGCTCCCGTCTCCTGTGAGTGTCGGCTTTGCAGCTACGAAGTCCCCCCACCTGGGAAAGCCCTCTGCCTGCAGCTCCTGAACTGCCCCCTGCCCTTCAGGTTTCTTTGAACACAGTACACTTTTTATTTGTTACTTGAATTTGAAAACGACCTATATTTATAAGCAATATCATCTTCTAAGTGGGAACAACCCTGCACCCTCCCTGAGACTTAAAAATAAAAAATGCATGAAGCTGGAGACCATAGAACCCCGGGAGCGGCCCACATCAAGGCTGTTTCACACGCAGGCCTGGCCATTTAAATTAAAATGCAATTTGAAAGCTGACACTATTTTAGCTGTTTGATTCATTCTTTGATTAATAGTGAGTGACTCCTAGGTATCCAGATATAAAGATGTTGGCATCTTCGATGTCCCTGTAATGTCCTAGGTCCTGCCGTGTGATGTCTGGCTTTGTCTGCCTTGGTGACCCCAAAGGAAAGCCGATTCTGAAATCTAGATCCAGTGGGACCATCACACGTCATTACCTTCTGTCCCAGCTCCCAGCATTTCCCTTGGCTGATATGTCAGCTACCAATTAGTTAAAAACTTCTAATTCCAATCCAGCTTAAAGATGGCTAGGGGTCTGTTGTCACCCTTTAAGACGTGGATAATGATTCCAGTACATGAAGGCCCCGTCTAAGAATGAGTGTGGGTCCTAGACCCCAGAACGGGGACCCAGCGTCTATATTCCTCCCCCACAGATAGCTGAAGCCCCCTGCAGACATAACTCTGATATTCTATTCTTGAAGATGCTCAGACAATCAGCAAAATTCGGGAGGGAGAACGCCAGCTCAGCGACCTGACTGCCTCGTAAGTACTAATGGGATCAAGGCTTTAAATAAGGGGCTTCAGTTGTATTTATTCACATGACAATGTCTTTTGAAAAGTCTGCTTTTTTTCCTCAGTTGAGGATGAGGGGGGAAAAAAGCCACCTCTTTGTGAATCATTTGATTAAAATTCCTCTCCTGTCCCCTATACCGCTCACACATATTGGAATTGTTGAAAATCATGTGATTTGCAACTCTACACTTGTTAAACCCTGAGTGTAATTTATAATTAGAATCATGGACTTCCTGAGCTGGAAGGAGGCTCCCGCAGTCATCCAAGCCAGGCATGGCATTTTGAAGTTGAGGAAACAGAGGTCCCAGGGCTGTTTCTGATCCAGTTAGAACTGGACTCAGTAGGGATTAAAAGGGAAATTTTGGGTTTACACTTATTAATAAGCTGCTGATAAGCTTGTGTGTGTGTGTGTGTGTGTGTGTGTGTGTGTGTGTGTGTGTGTGTGTGTAAACTCTGTGGTTCTTACCAAACATATGAATGAAGATAGAAAAATAATATTCACATAGAAGGTAGACAATACCCTCATTCATAGATAGATAAGCAGATAGAGAGATAGATAGCTTTCATTTCCCTGTATTTCAGAATAGCAACCTGTTAGGTGTGGTGCTGATTTAATTCAGGAGACCCACACTCTGGCCTCATCTTGCCATGACTAGAAAATTATTTTTGTGATGGAAATTCAGCTTCCTCACTCTGAAGGGGATTGAAAAAGAAAAAATCTCTAAATGAGATAATAGTTGTGAGTGAGCCAGCTAAGCCGCCTTGTAATTAGGAGACTGAACCATTGAGCTAGAATGTTCTCCGTTTCTAATCACAGAGTCCTGCTCAGTTGTGACTCCTAATTGCTGGTTGAGTAGACATTTTAAAGGAAATTAAGTTTCTACTTTCTTGCATTCAAAATACTTTCAGAACTGATATTTTACTGTATACCTTTAAGGTATACAATCCAATGACTTTATACAATGACTGTGTGCATTGTGGAATGGTGACCTCAGTCCTGCTCCCTGACACCTCCATCGCCTCATGTAGTTGTGTGGGTGTGTACGTGTGTGTGTGTGTGTGTGTGTGTGTGTGTGCGCACGCGTGCAGTGATGTCACTCAAGATCTATCATAGCCAATTTCAGTTTTTAATGCATAATTGTTACTATAATCACTGCTGTACATTCGAGCCCCAGAACTTACTTATAACTGAAAATCTGTGCCCTTGAACACTGCACCCCCGACCTGTCTGCCCTTCCCCACCCCTGCTAGCTGCTGTTCTCCTCTTTGCTTCCGTGAGTCTGATGTTCTTAGATTTCACATGTAATTTAAATCGTGCAGTATTTGTCTGCCTCTCTCTGGTTTATTTCACTGAGTATGATATCTCCCAAGTTCCCCAAGTAGTTGCAAATGGAAGACATTCCTTCTTTTTTTGAGGGCTGGACAGTTTTCCAGTGTGTGTGTGTGAGCGATGTTCTCTTTCCCTTCAACTGTAGACAGAGGCAGATTGTTCCCACCTTTCGGCTGCTGTGAATAGCGGCGCAGTGAGCACGAGCGTGCAGGTATCTCTGAGATTCTGACTTCATTCCCTTTGGATATGCACCCAGAAATACAGTTGTTGGGTAAATATTTTTTTCAAAGGTTTAAGATGTATTTCACACAATGTCACTTTTTTTTTTTTTTTTACTGTCGTATTTTGTTAGCAAGGGTTTGGATAGAGGTTGAGCAATTCATTCATTCAGCAAATGAACAGAGACCATCTTTATGTCAGACACTGTGTTAGGTTCTGGGAACATAAATATAAGTATATTTAAACTTTTTCTCAAGGGAGGCAACTTTGATTTACAGTACAGTGTAAATTTAGACATGTAGGTTCACTCTTCATCAAATACGTGATAACGTAAATCTCCCCCCGCCAAATTTCTAATACTCCTGCATCAATCACTGTGCGTTTGACTCCGTCACCCTCTGGTCCCACCTCACTCATTTCACCCCTGGTAACGTCACTCCTGTTGTCAGAGTCCAAGAGCTAGTTCTGGTTTTGTTTTGTCTCCTTCTTCGCTTTCTTTCCTTTTATTCCACAGATGAGTGAGATCCTTGGTATTTATCTTTCTTCTTCTGCCTTATTTCACTCAGCACCAGCCCTTCTAGTTCCATCTGTGTGCGATGCTACTTCTCGACATTCCTTTTTGGCGGGGAGTGTGTACGCTGGTCATTGGCATTCTTGCTGCATTACTATTTGGAATCGTAAAAGGGAAATAGAATCAGTGTCCTTTATTTGGGCAGCTGGAGGTCCCCCTCTGCCCGCCCCACCCATCTGCACCTGGGAAGCCCTCAACTCCACGGTGGAGTGTGGTACGGTGTTGTGTCGGCGAATCTTCCATGAAGGACTCAGGACGCAGCATGTACTCACCGGTCCTCCCTTTGGGCACAGCTGTCTGAATGTGCTTTTGAGTGAGGCTGTGAACGGATCTCCATCGTGTTGTATTTGAATAGCACCACGTTCGAGAGAAAACTTATCCAAGTGATTCAGCTGGTGAAATCATTGGGGCTCACATTCTAGCTTTTTTGTGATAAGAATTCATTCTTTGTTTTAAAACCGTGTTCTATAGTAAACATGCCATACAGGTGAAGGTTTGGAAGATGAACACAGTGTGTTTTTTCCCAGACAGGAACCTCCCTTTTTAGTTCTAGTTGTTTCAGAAAAACTGCCAGAGGCCCAAAGGCAGGATTCCTCGTCATTATTACTCAGCTGGGAAGGGCCAGCAGGTGCAGTCCTCCATGTGCAGGAGGGCACGTGGCGAGAGAAGGCATGGCTGTCCTCACTGGGACCCCGTCCAGGCAGAGCGGCTGCTCTGATATCTGAAAGAGAAACCCAAGGAGACGTAGTCCACACAGCAGGGCGGCCACGCTGCTGATGAGGGGTGGGGGGCAGCTTCCATGGTGATGAGCCCCAAGTCCAGCAGGGGCAGGGCCCAGAGGAGCCAGTGAGGAGGTGGGACTCAGAGGAGAGGCAGGTGGAGGCAGGTCGCCTCGGGGGACGGCCCACTCCAGGCCTGGTCCTGACTATCCGGCCATCCCTGGAACACATGCATGAAAGCTCTGCCCTGACTTTGGTTCCTCCTTCATTAAATGCCCCGGAAGCTTCTGGTTATTTCCTGCAAGCATCACATTGGCTTAGCCCAGATTTCAAGGCCCTTGCCCAACCCCAGGTTACCTCTGACAGCCCCTCATCCCGCTGACCCCAGGGGCTCCAGCACCTGCCATGCATTGCACGCACTCCCTGGGCAGGCCCTATATGCTCCCTCATCATATAGTCTTTGCTCCAGTACCCACTCATGCCTTCGTCCAAGAAGCCCTCAAGGATTTCTTCCTCCTGGGGGTTTTGCTGCCCCCAGGACGTCCTCGTTTCCAAAGGGTGTTGCCCAGCTCCCGCTGTGGGCCAGGCTGTGTCAGGCCCTGGGCACACAGTCATGCCCCAGGTAGACATCTCGGGTTGGAATATAGAACAAACAGATTCTTAGGCTGCTTGTTTGTCGTCGCACTGTTCCATAGTTGTGACCCCAGTTCGTGTGTCATGTCCCCTGTATCTCATTCCTGACCATGGTGCCCGGTGGCCCCTGAACCTCAGAAGGGCTCTCCTGGTGCTTGGGGAATGAATACATGCAGGGCTTCCCACACGAGCCGTGTAGGCAGAGCATGGAGCCTGGAGGAGGCACGGAGCTGGCTAGGCCACACTTGTCCTGGACACTCCCAGGAGTAGAGAGCAATGCAGAGACAAGCCAGGCTGCACAGGAGGCGAAGAGCTTGGAGTTGGAGGAGGAGGCCCTACAATGTTGAGAGGTCAAGGTCAATGCCCCTGAAAGCTCATGTGCTCAGCTGCGGAGGGCGCTCTGAATCCGAATGTCTTCAAGTGTTATAATCAAGAACTTCAGATTAAACTTCCCTTCCATCCAGAACCCTCCATCACCCCCTTCCCTAACCCCCATGGGATTCCTGAATAGCAGCTTCTCAGCGGCCGTGGGGACAGCATATACATACTGAGTGTCCATTCTGTCCAGGCAGGATGTGGTAGGATGGTCACAAAGAAAAATGCCAGGAAGATATGGCCCCTTGGGCCCCAGCTGGGAGAAGCAGCACCTCCCCCAGGCACAGGAGGTGCCCTGCTCAGATCCAGCCCAGGTGGACATGAAATGCAGCTCTGGGGATAGGGTAACAGGGAGAAGGCTTCTGAGCTTTCAAGAAAAGTTGGGCGTCTTGATTGTTTTGTGAAATGCTATAATTAAAATTATTTCTACTCCAGGTGAACTAACCAGGCCTTTTCCTGGCTGGTCCCCAGGTATCATCGTCCTCCCCAGATGATGCACACCTGCTCATTTCCTTACTTCAGATGGCCATTCCCCTGCCCTCTTGAACTCTACCTCCTCCACCTTGCTAAAGTGACATTCATCACGTCCCACAGGCACCTTTGCAAACTCTGTCTTTATGTGTAGGTTCCCTTGGTTCGAGGACATGGGCCTGGAGCCCTTACCCATGGCCAGGTGATTGCAGAGTGGGGAACAGGTAGGGTGTTGGGGCAGCCCAGCTCTCCTTCCCGGCCGAGTGCAGAGTCCTGGGCAGAATGTAACCACACTAATCTCACCTACCGGCCTAGATTGTGCCACTAATGGAATAAAAAGAAAGAAAATGGGCAAAATATTGATGCTTATTCTGCAAAGCTGAATGTCTTTTTATAATATCTCACAGGGGAAAAAAATAGGTCAGCTTTGCCCGAAATCCAGGCCAGTTCTCCTGCAGTCCCTTCAAGAGCCTTTAGATGCACTGCTGGATGTGTCGGGAAGCTTGAGATTGCCGTGTCAGAAGTAGTGAGGGTGAGAGCGGTAGAAAGAGCGCCCGAAAACCAGGAAGATATTTTAAGCAAGGGGAACCAAGGAGTCTTGCTCCATCTGTTAGCCATGGGAGGCTATCCAAACCATCAGAATTGGGGAAATGTTGAGGAAATGAGGAAGGCTGTGACTGTCAGTCTCAAATGAAATTTCATAAAACAATATTTCTGCTTTAAGTTGTATGAAATCCTTGATTTTCAACAGCAAATCAACTAACAAATCTTTGCCTTTGTGAGCACTCGATTTGATTTTTTGTCTTTAGAACTGAAAATCCAATCATCAGAGAGCCCATCACAAGAGATGGGTGGCCTCGACATGCAGTGGAGCTAGTCAGCCTGAAAGAGACGCGGTGTTCTGACACCTGCTGCGGCCTGGCTGAGTCATGAGGACACGGCCTCAGTGAAATAAGCCAGTCACGAAAGTCCAGACACTGCCTGCTTCCACTTACGTGAGGACCCTAGAGCAGCCAAATTCATAAAGACAGAACAGAATGTGGTTTCCAGGGACTGGGTGTGGGAGGGGCGGGGTGGAGGGCAGGAGCTGAGTGTCTCTTGGGGACAGAATTTCAGTGGTCTAGGAAGATGAGCAAATTCTGTGGCTGGATGCTGGTGACCGCCACACAGCAGGGTGAATTCTCTAATGCCACCAAACTGCACACTCACAACAGGTTGCTATGGGGAATTGCATGCTAACCATAATTTACCACAATTTTTAAAATGTTGCATTATCAGGATGCTGAGAGTTGCATTTATGATCATAGGGTTAAGTCATCATGGAAACTTGGAAGTAACTCTTATTGCCTGGGCCAGGGAACCAGGGTGACTTCCTTATCTTTCTGGTGTAACAGAAAGCACAATATATATATATATTTTTTTTTTTTATAATATCATCCTTCTCTTAACTCTGCCCAGCATCACCACATCCTGTCCTGATAGGAGCAATATGACTCTTTAAGCTCCAGAGAGGTCATCTAAGGAACATGCCTCTCCTTATGTAGTTCAGAGCAAAATGTGCTGGTGTTCACAGCAACTTTTCATGGATACGTGTTTCTGAATGCTGTGCTGGTGTGCGGTGGTTCCTCTCTAAATATTTGGGCTGGATCAAGGTGACTTAAGATTTTTACCCTTAACTGTCGTAAGGTGCGCCTCCCTTGCTGACCACCCCATGTCTTCTGTAACCTCTGCGTGGTGAGATCGACATCGCTCTTCCACCAGCCTGAGGGCTCTGGGGTTCCGGGGTGCTGTGGGCTCGGGATGTCTCCTCTCAGGGCTCTCCCACAAGACAGGGAAGGACTTGGGAGTGTCTGACACTCTTTGCCTTAGAGTCCCAGCTTGAGAAGTTCTGGGATGGCCCTCCATATCAGGCAAGGCTGTAGTCACACAGGAGCCACCCACCAAGGCCCAGGACCAGAGTCCAGGTGACTGGGATGGCCTGGAGGCCTCCTGGGGGACCCCTGATTTCCTTCTCTCCAGCGAAGGCAATGGAGAGACTTGGTGTCACTTCACTCTGCAGTTGGTCAGAGTTCCCACAGTTTGTCTGTTCTCACCAACTTTTAATTCCAGGTCTTCCCAGTACAGGACTAGGGTCGGTCCTCTCCTCAGTAGCTAAGTTGGTGGGCTGGGAGAGACCAGCCTGAGCTGATCCCACAAGCTGGAGAGGGTGGGGTTGGCCGGGGGAGGGGAGCAGATGGGGAAGGGCTGAGCTGGCACTTCCTGGGGAAGGAGGAGGGAGTGGTTACCACTGGTATTCGGACTGGGAGTCTGATAAGGAGCAATAGGACTGTCCTCCTGTGTTGGGGAACTCAGCACTCTAAAACCCAAGTGCAGTGAAGGTGTCCTAACAGAGAAGCATGCCAGCCAGTGGTCAGGGTGGAGAGCAGCAGCCAATTCGGGCTCTGATACCAGAGGGCTGAGGTCCAGAGTAAGGTACTGCTTGGAGGGCACAAGAGAGTCCAGAGTGGGTGTAAAGTGGGACAAAGGATTAAGATTAAGATCAAAGTTTTGGTGTCATAATGACAGTACAGTGGTTAGGGCCAGATGAATGGTGGGGTTATGGGAGGTTTGGATGGGAGGTCAGATGGACAGGTATATGGGTGGATGTATTAATGGGTGAATAGATGGGTGAATTGATTCATGGGCGGATAGTTGGGTAGGTGGGTAGATGGGTGGGTAGATGGGTGGTTAGATGGATAAGTGCGTGGATGGCTATGTGGATGGGAGGATGGATGGATGCTAGGTGAATGGGTAGATGGATAAATTAATGGATGGGTGAATGGTGGGTGAATGGAAGATGGATAGGTGATTGGATGGTTGGGTGGGTGTGTGAGCAGGTAAATGGGTGAATGGATAGATAGACGGGTAGATAGATGGATGGTGGGTAAATAGACAGATGGATGGGCAGATGGCTGGCTTGTGGGTAGATGGAGTCATGGATAGGTAGATGGGTGGATGAATGGTGGATGGATAGTGATGGATGGGTGTATGGATAGGTGGATGTATGACTAGGTGGATAGATAGGTGATTGGGTGGGCAAATGGATGGATAGATAGGGGAATGATCTATCCATGGATGGATAGGTTGATGAATCTGGAAAAATAGGCAAAGATCAGATGATGAAGCCATTATAAGGAGTTTAAGCATAGCATTGAAAGACATTTAAAGAGTTTAAGCAGGAGAGTGACAAATGGATCTGTGTGTTTGAAAGATTCCTCTGGTTACATTTGGAAAACAGGCTGATGGATGTACAGAACTGGAAGCAAGTGACCTGGGAGGTTGATGAAGTGAGAGATGACAGTGATTTGAAATTAAGTGATTGTCAATGGGATGGAGAAACTGGGTCAACTCCACAAATTTTCAGAAAGCACAATCCTCAGGAAACCAGGACTTACTTAAATGTTGGGGAAGAGTGAGACAGATGCCAGGGTAATGGATGGCCTCTGTCTGTTAGGCAGTGTGGGGGTGGGGAGATGGCAGCACATGCCATCAAAGTGGAGGCAAGAAAGAGGTGGGGTTGGAGGGCAAGAGGGTGATTGGTGGCACTGCTACATCTACAGATCTTCACTGCACCCTGATAGCAGATACTTGTCTTCCTCGCTCTTTCCCCACATCCCCAGAACTTAGCTCGGTGCCAGGTACATGCTGTGTTGGAAGCTGTTGGGAGTAAGAGTAGCATGGAGCTGGGCTTGGACACACTCCAGGAGTCTCCTCCAGCGGTCCCACTCTCGAAACACAAATATGGGGCAGAGTAGGGTGACTGAGGAATGGACAGGTCAGCATGAAGATGCTTCCAGAGGGAACCGCCAGAGAAAAGTTCTCCATGTCCGGCCTTGTGCCTCAAATCCAGGGCAACGTGCCAGTCAGACCACTGGCTTCTTGCTCATGGGCATGAGTGTTTGGCCTTCTGCTCCCAGCTCTGGTTTGAGGGGTGCCTTCTTCCTGACAAATGTCACAACCCTGAACACCAGCCACACTGCAGAGGAAGCTGATGTGGACAGAGTGTGTGTTGCCTTCCTTTACAGGAACAGGGCTTGGCAGCAAACCAAAGACCCACTCTTGCGACACATCCTCTGGGAAGTAGGTCATGTTTCCCCAGGAGAATCAGAGTCTGACAGTGAGGTGTCGAGAGCTCCCTTGTTCCTCACAGCTCCAAGGGGTGGGGGCTGGAGCTATTTCGTCTTCCTGTCAGTGATGCATGCCCTCCCCAAGGCCGTCAACCCTCCCTTTCCACTCCCTGAGCTCACGTAAGTGGACCAGAGAGACATTTTCTGCTCTGTCCCCCATCCTTGCTGACCCCAGGAGGTGATCCTTGGGTGGTGATTCAATTGTCAGGTTCTCTTCTGGTCCTGCATTTATTTGGAGGAGAGAAAATGGGAGCTACCTCTGGGAACTCCTCAATGGCTGCCAAGGGAGGCCTGGGTGTGGGGAGCCTCCCCCTGAGATGAGAGTGGCTAGACGTGTGTGGGAAGAGTGCAGCAGAGGCACAGACGGGGCTGGAGAAGAACCTCAGCTGTGGCTCAGTTAGCACCTGACAAGAAAGGCCTGCAGAGGGGGTTCTGCAGAGGTTGAGCTGGGGGTGCAGGACCCTGGCTTCCTGCCTCTCGGTCTTGTCCTCAGAGTCAGGAGGGCCATGGACCTCGCTCGGTGACCTGCATGTGAGCCAGGGAGCCATGAAATCATTCAGCACTGCCAGAGGTGAAAGATCAACCTTTGAGAAGTAGGTCTGGCCTCCTCAGACTTGGAGATGGCCAGAGACATGTGGGGTCACCCACCGATCTTCATGACAACCTCTGGCTTCTTCTGGGGCACTTTGTGACCAGAGTCCAGTTAAAAAGTTTCCACATATTCTGCCTTCTGAGCAAACTGCAACATAGAATTCTATTCTTGCATATTCTTCATCTTGCTTCAAAGAAATTCAGTTTTCTTGACTTACTGTCCCAGAGATGTGGTAACACTGTGCTCTACCTTGGGGAAATAGTCCCTGGAACAATTCTAGTGTGATAGATGAAGTGATAGTTCTTCCTCTAAATGAGTCAATGTTTACGTTAAAGGATACACACATTAAATGCATTGAAATCCTTGAGTGAGTGAAAATGTGTATTTATCCAACTTAATTATGGCATTTATTTCCTGAATTGGAGACTCTGCAACAGTGCTTAAGAACAAGGAGACAATACCTGCTGAAATACACGGAGGGGGACTGTACTGGCGACCAATACTGCCCACCACCTGCTAAGTGGCTGACCCTGCCCGAGGCCCTGGGAAGAAAGGGATGGAAGAGGAACTCTCCACCCTCATTTCAGGGCCAATAGTAAGGACATAGGCACAAGGATGTGTAGAAAATAGAATTTACAGTGGGAGTGTTCGAATATAGTGAGAGGTTAAAATGAGAATGGATTCACTTCTGACTAGTGAACAGTATTCAGAAGTATGTCCACATGGGGCTGGCTGGCAGGCTTTTGCCTTGATGCACTAGTGAGAGGAGCAGGACACGGGCCCGCTCTTCAGAGCCCACCCCGTGGGTGCTTGTCTGGGTGTGAGTGTGTGCGCAGCAGAGGTGTGCACAGACACATGGCGGGTCAGCGTGTGCATCAGAGCAGGTGACTGTATGCAATGACAAAGCTCTGTGAAGACAGCAGACGTTCTCATGGATGACTTGTAGGAGTGTAAGAAGCGAAAGGACAGGAGGAAAGAAAGCAAGTACTGTAAAAACCATCTGATTTAAAATGTCACGTACCTTCTGACTTCTTTAAAAATGGCAAATGCATAGAGGATCTGCCTTGGGAAGACCACGAAAACATTACGATTCCGGTTTTGCTTTCTTCTTATACTCTTGCATTGTTCCATTGTTTTTACAATGAGCCTTTTATTGTGATCTCATTTATGTGATCCAAACAAAATTACATTTTGCTTTTGAAAAGTTCAATAAATGTGGCTTTTTAAACAAAATAAATAAAAGTTCTCAAAGGTATCTGCTTTTGAAGCAGAGCCAGACTCATCTAGGTTTAAAAGTTCTCTCCCGGGACCAGGCTTGCATTGCCTCTCCCGTGGTTAGGAAGTTGGGGTGAGGAATTGCCCACCCTGAGGCCTCTCTCTCCCTTATGCTCTGGGTCACAAGTCTGCTTCTCTTTTTAAATGCTTCAAATGCTTCCCATGGACTTTAATTTTATTTATCGTGTGTCTCTGCTTCCCTCCTCTATCATTTAACCTTGCCTTTGGACACATTTTCACAGAGCCTTGGAGCATGTGTTTTCTGCCTGAGCACCCTGCGGTATCTTAAAGGAGGTCACTGGGTCAGCAACCCCACCCTGGGGATACTTCGGGATCCAGGGGATGCCAGAACATCCCTCTTATGTTCTTCTGTGGAACAGATCTAGACTGGGCCTCATGAGCACACAAAGGTCCCAGGCTTTCAGAATATAGTATTTAGCATGCAAAGTGAAATGGCCTTATCTGGGAACCAGGGGGGCAAACGCATGATTGGCTGTGCATGGCCCAAGTGTGGGGGAAAGGTGGGGGGCACGTCAGGTGAGTGGGAACCACGTGATGAAGGACTCGCCCTGCCAAGCTCAGGGCTTTTACCTGGGAGCGTGGAGAACCTTGAAAGACTTTGAACCTGAAGGAAGGACAGATTGAAGGGAGACCAGGGATTCAGGGGATCCATGCAGCACCCTGACCTTGGGACCTGCACCCTGTAGCCCCTTTAAAAAACAGCCTTTCATTTTAGAGCAGTCTCAGGCTCACAGCAAAACTGAGTGGAAAGTAAAGAAAGTAAAGATTTTGTGCTGTCCCTGCCCTTGAATGCACATGGCCACCTCTCTACTAGTATCTCCACCAGCAGCGGGACAGCCTTGCAATCCCTGACTGCAGTGATGCACCTCAATCACCCGCAGTCCACTGTTCCGTGAGGGTTCACACCTGGTGTTCTGTGTCCTCTGGGTTTTGACAGGTGCCCCATGACATGTGTATTTCAGTATCCTGAGAACAGTTTCGCGGTCCTAACAATCCTGTCTTCCCTACTCCACCCTCCCACCTCACCCAGACAGACATGGATCTTTCTATAGTCTCCATGGTTTTGCCTTCTCCAGAACGTTCTACGGTTCATGTATTCACTTATTCATTCATTGGCACATCCATTGATTGATTGATTCACTCACTCATTCACAACAGCCCCTCCTGACCTGTTCATGCTGCCCCAAGAAGACAGCACATGCATCTCTTCTCTCATGCTTTCCTGTGCTTTTCCTTAGATTATTTTCTTTTTCTGTTTTTAAAGTATAACTTCACATCTCCAATAATTCAGGCTCTGTTAGTTTATATTTTGTAATATTAGTTGGAAAAGTTTGACAGAAAGCGACCTTTACGAAATTGCAGAGAAAATGATTGCATGTCAGCAGTGTAAGTCCAGTGCTGGGAAGATGGTTGTGTTTCAAAGACAAATGGCCTTTGATCATATAGGTTCAGGGCTGGTCAGACCCACTGGGGTGACCCAGGCTCAGTGGGCGGGTGGACCTAAAATGATCTCCTTATCTCTTTTGACCTTTCTTTCTCCCCCTTATAAAATGCAAATGACAGTGCCAGCCTTGCAGGCTGCCTGTGAGGGCAAACAGATGCCAGAAGTCTCTGGTGCCCATGGAACACTTCCCCTTAGTCATTTCATCCCTGGAGAGGGACTGAGATTCTCCTGCACACTGCAGGGCATGAAAGGAATACCAGCTAGTGCCTGTCCTCAGGAAGGATACAATCTGCTGGGGGACTAGGAGATGAAGATGGTGACCACAGAAGAGGGAAGTGATCGAGGGTGGTGGAGAAGCAGATGAATGGCAGAAGAAAACTGCCCCTGGACAGGCTCGCTGGTATGCCAGCACCTGGGAACTCAGGGACCTGCTGCCGAGCGGTCGATGGGGACACCTGCAGGGGACATGGAAGTGGGATGGGGTGTACATGGGTAGTGGGCCTTCCTGCCTGTAGTGCTTAGCGGCTGCTCGGTGCTCAGCATGGAGCAGCTAGTAGCGAGGACCCGTGGAGTAGCATTCCAGCCAGAGGGAGAGGTTCAGGATGCTCACAGCTGCCTCTGCTGGAGAAGATAACGCATGTGCTGGTGTCGGGTCCTTCATCCACTTCCTCAGAGGAGTCCTCCCTCATCTTCTGTGGCCCGTCTTCTTGGCGTCTGTCTCAGCCACTCTGACCCTGAGCTTCTGGGGTTTACACACACACATACACACACACACACACATTTACACAATACACAAACACACACAGAAATACACAGATACACACACACACACACACTCTCATCTTTCCACCACTGTAGCTCTGTGTCCCTGCAGCCTGGAATGGGTCCAGCTGTCTCTGATTTCAGCTCAATAAAAGTGTGAATTTGCCGTCACCTGGACCTTGTTTGAATTTATAAGCATTTAGCTCCATTAGCCCCAAACTGTGAGACTTTTTCTCTTATGGAAACACGGGGTCCCCCTGCCCCTCCTCTTCACGGCAGTGCACATTCAGGCAGTGCCAGCAAATTGGCTTCTCAGGGCAGAGCTGTGATTTAAGAGGGTCTTCGCTCTTCCCCCCGTGGCCAGCATGCATGTGGCCTTCTCCAGGGCACATAAGTGCTTTTCTCAGCCCACACAAATGAAAACGATGAGACAGTCAGTGAATGAGCCCAGCTGCAGTGCAATTATTTCACATCGTCACTGGTAACAGCCTCCCCTTTTGGAGCTGGGTTGGCGGGACGTGAGTTGAGAACAGTGCTGGCTTGTTGGGAAGTGTTTGTGAGGAGCCTGCTTGGGGATTGCAAATGCTGCTCCAGAAGCTTCTCTGGAGCCGCGGGAGGGGCACGGGCCGGGAGGGGGCTTGGTAAGGGCCAAGAGCGCCATGGAGGCTGTCCCCAGAAAGATGCCTTTTTCTGTCTGGGTGCGGTTGGGGTGGTGTGTGGGGCTCTCTGGGGAGAACCCGAGGGGGCAGCTGGCATGCAGGGGCCGAGCGGGCTGCCCCTTCGTCTGCTCCGTGGATCCCTGCCATCAGCCATCAGCGCTCTGGCACCAGGAGAGCGCACAGCCCTGCGACTCGTGACTCTCTTTCAGCATCTGTCCTCTCCTACCTGTCGTTGCACTTGGAGTCATCTCTCTGCTCTTCGTTCACTTAACTACTCCTGCCCCCTCACATGACTGCCAGCAGCACAGAGCCCGGGCTCCCCACATCGCCCCCAGGACAGCAGGGCAGGGCCGATGCAGGGACTCGGCAGGCACCGGTGGCGTGAGTGAGTGAGCGAAAGAAGACACGAAATGCTCCTCACCCGATGCCTGACCTGAGCAGCCCCTCAGGAGATGCTCATTCTGGGGGCTGAGAATTCGCTTCTAAATGTGTCCTTCCTCCATGACTGGGGTGTCCTCATTTCACCGGACAATAAGCACTGCTGGCCTTTTGTCAAGCTCTGGATAACATCAGAGAAGCACAGCACATGTTGGGCCCTTCCTCTTGCCGGAGCCCAGGAGTGGAGAGGCCTGGCTGACAGGGACTACAACTCTGCCCCTGTAGGGGAGGCGGGCTCAGCCCCCACACCTGTGGGAAGATGGGCAGCAGTGGAGTGAGCGCACCTGCTAGGTCATATATCATTTCCCATGATTTTCAGGGAACCAGGAGGCACCGGAAGACTTCTTCCCAATGACTGGACTGCGAGCTCAGGGCTGGTGCTGCACCCTTGGTGGGCTCCGCCTGGTTCTGCCCTGGGGGCACCGGCCCGCTCCCATGCAGAGGTGTCTGCGCATATCCCACCACTGCACCTGCTGGTCTGCCTCCCACACCTCACACCGCCCTTGTCTGAAGCTGCCTGTCCGTAAGCTGTCACAAGGGAACCCGAGCATCAAAGGCTGCAGTCTAGTGAAAGCTCTCCTATTTGTACTGCACAAGCTCAGCTGAAGGTGTAGCCCTGGGTGCCCAAGGCAGACAGCAGGCTCCATCCCCAGGAACCCCCAGTCCCCAGACCACCACCTGGTATGCAGTGGGTAAGGAGCCATGCTCAGGATTGGTGCTCCCATATTCTGTACGGGAGAGGAATGAAGTGCTGAGGTCCTGAAGTTCTCCTGCTGCTCACATCACTGTCCCTTGGAGACTAATGCGACTCATTATGAAGAAGGTGGATTATTTCTCTGCAGTCTGCTCCCTGAACAGGCCTATGCTGGAGCACTTAGTGGGTCCCAGCAGAGAAAGTGCTCTTGGCATGTGTCTCCCTCCCCTGGCAGTTAGAAAGGGTGATGGTCTCACCCTCTGGTTAGTCCCACATCTTCATGATCCATACACGACATCAGAGCTTTACCCTAGAGAGTGCCCATATATCCCGAGCCTCCTATTCATGCACCTCATAAATAAGGTTCAGGACCCGGCCATTGCCTCAGCTCTCTCTGGCATCTCAAGCACTGACCATAGGGAAAAAACAAGCTATATTTGTAAAAAATCAGTAGTTGTTTTGGTCTAAGATTGGCTCATGGTACCCATGGGAATGAGGCAGAGAGAGATAGCTTGGAGATGTAGTTTGCCAGCCTGAGCACTGCAGATATCGGTGGGGAGCCATCGATTGCTGTAGAGTGAGGTCATGGCATGATCACAACTGTATCTTCAAAAGATCATCTGAGAGACTGTTCAGGGGTCCACTCATCACACAAGCATTTTTTAAAGATGAATATGTGCCAGGGCTTAAAAGAATGTCCAAAGGGTGAACCCAAAATGCTGCTGCCTGTGACTAAAAGCAGACAAAAGTAATCAGAGTTGAACTGAGACTGGGGCGGACCTATTGAGGATGACTCAGAGCTCTGTCACTGTGAGAAAGCCCAGGATGAATGTGCAGACTAGGAACCCGGCGATGATCTGACCCTCTTAGAGGACATTTGCAAAACCTGTTCTGAGTGTTAGGCTATCATGACTGGAGTGGCGGTGGGGGGCAGTTATTGGCATCTAGTGGGTAGAGGACAGGAACACACCACAGTGCACAGGATGGTTCCAGTGACAAAGGATGCCCTGTTCCTGGTCCTGGGTTTAAGTAGTGCCCAGTGGGAGACCCCAGCTCAGATCATCCCTGGTGGGGAAGGAGGGACCTTGCCATCCATGGAACCAGAGAGCTGGGTGGGGACTTGGATGTTCCAAGTGGGCTGCCCACAGATTTGTAGAGGGAAGTGAAGATGTAGGTCCAGAGATCTTGACTGGGAGAGGTTAACAGACTGAGAAACAGTCTTAGACGGAAAAAAGGACATGCATCTGAGAAGGGGGGTCTGTGGAGGACTGGCACTGAGGAGGCAGCTAGGCTCTGGGGGAGGGGGGGTGTATAAAGATGCAGAAACCAAAGCGACTGAAGTCCTTCTACCAGAGAGTGCCATTTTTGGCCCATGCTCCACCCTGCCCAGAAATGTCACAGTGGTGGAAATGTCTAGGATGATTCCCAGTGCCCACTCCTTCAGCACTCAACCAAGGCCACTTCCTACAGGAAGGCCTCCCTGACTGCTAGTTGGGGTCAGGTTGAATATCTCAAAGAACCTTGTTAATGTAAATAGGTAATTCACATCTGTCCCCACCTGCACTGCCTGTGAGCTGCCTTGGAGTTGTTGTGCTTCCAAGTTGGCCTGTCGTGGACTCCTCAGAGCCCAGCATGTAGTAGGTGCTCAAGAAATGTTTAATACATGATTATGTTTTGTCCTTGACAACTAAGAAAGAGTCCTCTTTGCTCCCTTTCTATGGCAAAATTGAGCTGACAAATCCAAACTGAGCAGGACGTCTCCTCTTGCTTCACCTAAGGTGACTGTGTATATGTGTGTGTGTGTGTGTGTGTGTGTGTGTGTGTGTGTGTGTGTCTGTATGTGTGTGTGTGCATGCTCATGCAGATGTGGGATGCGGAAGCTGTTGAATTGGGGTAGTCTCTGGCCAGGGAATATGAGGCCACCAGCTTGCCAGACCAGGCCTGGTCTGGGAGAGTCACACCCTGGGCGCAGGCTCTGCACAGAGAAAGGGAGGAGAGTGAGGCTGGTCTGGGCCGGGACAGCCCCAGCATTGTCTCCAGAGCTGCCTTGCTCCTCTGCACACAAGACACATACCATAAATAATATAATAAATAATGTAACATAATATAATAATATAATACAATATAGTATAGTATAATATAAATGTGTATATATACTCTAGTCTTGTCTCTGACTCCAGTGCAATCATTTTAGTCCGAATGCTCATCTCCTCACCTAGTTTTCATACTTCCCCTCAAAACCTTCCTAAAAGGCAAGTCCCTCTTTTCACTTTTTTTTTTTTTCAAAGAGAGGAAGGAAGGGGGAAGAGGAAGAAGCATTTATTTTTTAAGGAAGGAAGTGGAGGAGGACACACTTCTCATTAATATGTTTATTTATACCCCCTGCCCACCGTCCTCAGTCATGAACCCAGATTCTTGGACTTTCCGTGGTCTATGCCCCAGTCACCAGCTTAGTGCCCAAGCCACCAGCCCAGACCACAGTTCCCTCTCGAGAGAGAAGCTAATCCTTCTGCCTTCAGTCTCTCATTTTCCACCCTTTGCTAAAAGTGTTCAGTCGTACTCATGTACTCACTTAAACAAGGTGTCAGGGTTAGCACTGGCCTCCAGTTTTTGAAACCTTCCTTCTCCTGTTACTACTGCCTGTGGAGACAGACTATGCATCCCGTGTGACTGCCGTCCATTTACCCACTCCCAGCTGCCAGGCAGCCTTTGACTTCCTTGAATTCAAGCATTTTGGAATATATACATAGACAATGCTTCTAGCCGTCTCCAAGAATTAATGCGTTTCGGAATTCCATGTTTCCTGCCCTTGGCTAATTGTGGATAAGCCTCCATTTTAAGGGAAATATTTACTTCTTGTTAATAAAAATAAATGCCTTGGCAGGTCTTTCCAGGCTCCAAGGGTGCTCAAATTACATGGCAATTCATCCTTCTTGAAAAGAAACAGGTTGGTAACATTTAGGCATATCGCCTTGAGGAATGCAAATGATGTGCAAGTCATTTTTTTTTTTCCAAGTTCTCAGTCCCAAGAGCAATACAAAACATTTCTTTTTCAATAAGGGCTGGGGGTCATGTGCATCGTTTTAAGAACAAGGCCCATCAGCAGCATCCTTGATTCATGTTCCCCCAGAAGGCAGGGGTAATCCTGGATCTTGCAGAGACTGCAGCTTTGGGTGACTGACAGACCAGCCTTCAGGTCTTCCCCCCTGAAATGCCATGAACCCCTTTGGGCTTGAAACCTCTCTTTTCCCAATTTCTCAGAACCCTTTGAAGATCTTTCACTTGACTTTTCTAAAATCCGGTCCAAGATGGATCGCCTTAATAAGTATGTCGTTACTACCCTAAGTGCGTTTGACTTCTGAAGAAGCCTCTTTAATTTGAACTTTCATAATGATACTTTTATAATCATCCAACGGCAGGAAATTGGAAGGCTGGCTCCCTTAATTTTATCATTCTAAATGTCACAAGAATTGCAAGGAGCATTACAAGACAAAAAGAGTGCTTCCATTAGTAATTCCCATGGTAACTAATAGAGCTCGATCTTTCCCCCACCTTTTTGTGGCTATTTTAAGTACTTAAATTGATTTACCTCCCTGTGGAAATGTGAAAATGCGTGGACGGCACACCCGCTCTGCGGGACTGGGGTTTTCTGTCAACCCCGCGCGTTCTTCTTTCGATTCCTTCCCAGGTATGTGTAGAAGGTGAGAGCTTGCAATCAGAAGAGTGTTCATTCCTTAACTTAGGAGCAAGAGGTGATTTCCTTACAGTTTATATCAAAACGTAAAAACGAGTATATGTTAGCGACCAGACTTGAGATTAAACTGGCTTACTTTGAGCTAAGTGTGGCTCCTCCTGAGTGCAGTGAGAAACCTCATCTCTGCTCCGCCGAGGGACAGCGTCCAGAACTCGGCTGCCTCACATCCCACCGGGCCACATTGGAATCTGAGGTTCTCTGTCTTCTGCCCGGGCTCCCTGCCTTCACTGCCCTCCTCCGGCCTTGGTGCTGGGATCTGGAGCTTCGGACAACTCTGCAGGGTCTGTGGCCCCCACAGTGGGCTGCAGGTGCCTTGCTGAGCACGGGTGGGCTCCCACACTCACCAACCGGGGGCACAAATATGACAAAGGTCAGGAGCAGAAGACCTTCACTCGGTACAACCCCGCTCAGAGGCAAGCAAGCCCTTACTGTCATTCCCATCTGAGACGGGGGAGTGCACAGGGCACATGCCAGTCTCAGGTCAAGGGGCGCCCACTGCTCCACAGCAAACTCGTGTCCTGATAACAGTTTCTAGGAGATGAACTTCCTTTGTGCTTCAAGTGGGTCAGGAGACTGAAGGAAAAAATAGATGATGGGAAGTTTCTTGGGTTTAGTATAATGACAGGTGTCACAGTCAAAACTCATAAAGGGAACTCTTCGGAGAGGTGGTGATAAAGCATCGGCATTTACTGAGCAGCTGACGTGTCAGACCCCATAGGCAGTGCATTGTGGATTCACAGCTCACACTTTTGTGGGGTAGCCAGCTCCCAGTCTGCCAGGGAGAGGGGTTGTAAAGGATGCGGGGTCATCAGCGTAAACCAGGAAATTCTCAGGCAAATCAGGACAAGTTGGCTGCCCTCCGTCGCCCCCATGGACAAGGTGGACTTACCCTCATTCTGTATGTGGAAACCCTGTAGCTCAGAATAGGAAGTGACCGGCTACAGCTCCTTCTCTGGCAGCAGGACCCTGTAGGAGGGACCCCAAGTTCACGCTGCAACTACAACACCCTGGGCAGGGTGTTCGAAGTCATTCCTCCCACACTGAAGTTTCATGTTGTCTGATCAGCACCTTCAAAGATGTCTGTGCAGATTTGGGAGTGCTAATTCATTTAGGAGAAAAAGATGGTAAAAATCAGAAAATTATTTTCAAGTTCATGTCTAGAGGGAAACAGTTTTGTAAGAAATCAGGCTTGGAAGCAAACATGGTAAGGCCAGGGCGAGACCAGGCCTGGGTGCCGTTCTCTTTGATCTGGTGAAGTCTTCATGTTAATGGTCATATCACAATAGGAGCAGGTGACTTAAAGAAGCTTTACCAGCCCACCATATTTGTACATTTATTTTTAAAAGACACATTAGGTCATCTGTTTGCTTACTAATACTGGGTTAAAAGCAATGATCCACAAGAGCAGGTGAAATGTGTCCTTTGTAAATTGCATTGAGACACAGCAGACGGAAGAACATCATAAACCCCAAGTGCAGGGAATCTTGTTTTTCCCTTAGTGTCCTGCTGTGACACCGGCCCCCAGAGCAGGCATGCAACAGGACAGCCCCACTCATGTCTCTTACTGTCCTCGTCTACTCTCTTCAGCCCTCTCCTGCATGACAACTGTCTCCAAATCGAACAGCACACATTCCTTTTGCCTGCTTTTGAGCTTTATATGAATGGAAGCATAGAGCGTGTAGTCTTTTCAAATGTTCACGAACCACCTGCGCTGGGCAGAGCGCTGCGCGGATGGTCAGTGAATCTCCATGATTTGGCCTTGAATGCACCCCGCTTGCTCTTATAGGTGCCCGCATGCCTTCATTGGGGCACAGAGTTGTCTTGCACATAACCCTCAATGGCTCCTCTCACAACCTGCTCACACACTGGTGCTCCAGAAGGGATCACTGCTATAAAAATCGGTCATTTTAAATTCAGCGTGACTCTGAATTCTGCAGGGTACTTGGGTTTCTGTGCTTTGGAGGGTTTTCTGAAAGCTGAAATAGCTGCACTCGGGGCTGAAGCTAACAAATGACAACAGTGAACAGAGGAAACCACCATTAGGTTTGGGAGCAAACGGGGAGGTGTTCATTCTGAGGTTGTCTTGCGTGATAGCCACCTCTAGGACCTGGTGTTCAGAGGAAGCACAGCCATGTCAGCAGCTAGTGTCCTCCCTGCCCACTTGCCCATCCTGGCCATCTGCATGTCCAATGTCTGATGTCTGGGAGCCAGGGCCCACGCCCAGGGCAGGAAGCCCCCCATTACCGCTGTTAGCTGGTGATTTGTGCGCTTTACCCTCAAGGAAGGCTTCAGGCAATTTAGGACGGACAGACTGCTTTGGGTCAGGAGTCTCCTAGCTCAGGGTTTGGCTGCTGCTCTCACACCTGCTAACCCTATGACTGGCTCCTGATTTCTTCCTCCTTCACTGTAGTTGTCTAATCTGTGAAGTCAGGGTAATAATGAGTGGGTGGTGTGCCGGCACGCAATTAAAAATGTTCTGTGGAAGCACCTTGCACAAGCAGGCATTTAATAAACAGCAGTCCCTTTCACGAGAGACAGGATGTGATTGCAGTTGTGCCTTAAATCCAGTCCTGAGTTTCCTGGCTGACCAGGCAAAAAATGAAAACACAATGGCTTGCATTGTTGTAGTCTACTTAAAAGAATGTTCCCAGGTTTTCAAGAAATATAAACACTTATCTCATGCTAGATTCTAAGACAACTTTATTTTGAAAGCCTAAGTAATTTAGTTGATAGGGTTTACAATTATGATTTTCCCCCCAGATGATGGAGAATTCACTTTTCTATCTCCAAAGCATGAATTAATCCCTTAATTAAAAAATATTAATCTACTCCCTTGTAGCGAAGGCATAGGCTATAAAAGCCAAGGACCAGGATTTGAGAGGGACGGGGAGGGAAAAAATTAAAAGCTATGAGTGGAAACTTAACATTAGAAAAGAAAGAAAAATTAAAAAATAATAATGTCACACCAGGCTGGTTCTAAGTACAAAGCAAAAACAAAACAAAGAAGAACTGAGGGACCTGAAAAAAAAAATGATAATCTCTGTATGTTTTACCAAATTGACTATGGAAAGTTAATGCCTTGGTGTTAGGGTGCATAAGTTCTGTCTCTTTCACTTTGTCTCCTTAGTGGACATCTGATAATAATAACACAACAGACAGGTTTAGAATCGGGAGTAAGTGTTCACTCAGCGTGCCGTCCTGCTGCTCTGATCAGCCATCACCAGAATGAAGGAGACGTGTACGCTTGGCCTCTGTTAAAGAGAAGTGAGAGTGGAGGTCTTATCTGCTAGACAATTCCACATCTGATGCTTTCACTTCGTGCAAACTCTGGCCAGTTGAGAACAGAGTGTACTGCCCACACCTTTGCTGGTGCTTTGTGAAAGTGGGGGTGCTCTGCTCCACAGGCAGGTGTCTTCAGGGTCCAGGGCCAGGGGCCTAGCAGGGCTGCTGGAGGCTTCAGGGAGGTGAGCGCGTCTCTTGTCACCTCCTGGAAGTTCTAGATTTCAGGGTCATTTGTAACTTCAAGCTAAAGGCTTCAGTTGTTGCACTGAGTTCTTTTTTATTAAGAGGAACTTAGCATGCAGACACGTACATAGACACACACATAACTCAGGTATTATCACCAGGCTACACTGGAAAAGACAGAGGTAGGCTGCTCTGAAGGAGGGCACTTCACAAGAGATTATCGGGGACTCTGTCTGGCAGGATCCTTAAGACCAGAGCTGCTGGGTAGCACCCAGGAACCCCTGTATCTCAGAAGTTAGCCAATGCAATGGCAGAGTGACGGGGCCATCGTTGGAGATGCAGCCTTGTGGATGGGATGGAAAGTCTGCCTTTGCTCCAAGCCTAGCCTGCTGTCCTGCATACGGCCCAGCCAGGGCAGATAGATTCCTGCTTGTTCCTCAGGGTGGACCTGCCCCCTTACAGTTGGTAACTCCTCTGGCACACGTTTTTGAATAGCCCAAAGCACCTAATCTGACTTAACGGGCACCCGATAAATGCCTGCTGTAACTGCCTCCGTGTGGTAGCCGCAGATGGAATGCTACTTACAAAACTCTTTTCTTATTATTTCAACTCTCACGCTTGACAAGCTTGACTATTCTTTCATTAATCCTACAGGGAGCTAAGTTTACTAGCAGACTCTGAAATTGTAATGACAGCTGCCTTCATGAAAATATAAGATAGCCTGCTATTTCCCCCTCGTTGAAGATTTTAGAGGGATGTTATTCCTAGGAATCATGTCTTGCAGAAAAGCTATATCATTTTAATTAGGAATATTTGAAATGATAGGTCGTTTTTTTAGCATGAACCAGCCCCCCAGGTGAAATGTATTTGGAATCCCCAGCTGGCTGGGATCTTTGGTCAGTGGAGAACTGGGAGGCTCGTTTCAGACATACCAGATTTGCATGCACCGTCTTCTGTCAAAACTAAACTGGAAATCACTCACTCTGGAGAGTTTCTCAAGATTCTGTAGGACCGAAGAGAACCCGTCTGAAGTGAAAGTTGCATGGATAGGCTTCCGTGCCTTAAAATTACTTCACATAGAAAAATCCGTTGACACCATTATCCTGTCCCGTGTCTGTGAAGAAACCATGATGAGCTCAGCATTAACACAGAGTCCTTTGTCACAGGTAGAGGGCCTGCCTGAATGTCACACTGAAAAGTTCTGCCTGGTCTTGCGATGACATGAGCTGTGACCTCGCTTACCATGTGTTCACACAGTGCTAATGTGCTCAGCACAGGTGGTCACTTCAGACACTCACACCTCCTGAAGTCTACCAAGGAGCTATGGGATTAGGAGTCCATCCAGGACAAGGAATCAGGGAACTGTTGGGAGAATGGACCTTGCAATGATGGATGATTGAGGACATGGTTTGACGTGGGCTCAGAGACACCACCACGTTCCCTGAGCTTGCTCCCTCCTCTGTAAGGCAGGGAGTGTTGTTTTCAGCAATCTGATCTGTAGCGATGGTTGGGGGAGGTGACACCTGCTTGTGTTTGACACTTGGTGCCACCACGGGGTACCCGGTGCATCGGGACCCTGGCCTTGCTGATATCATAGTCTCAGTGCATTTGGTCTCTGCCAGCAGGAGCACCAGTTGAGGAGGTCAGCCGGGTTCCCTTCAGCCCTGCAGCATCTTGGGAACTCTCCAGAGTTAGTGATTTCCAGTTTAGTTTTGACAGAGGCCGTGCATGCAAATCTGGTAGGTCTGAAATGTGACTCCAAGTTCTCCACTGACCAAAGACCCCAGCCAGCTGGGGACTTCTGGTGGAATGAAGGGGAACTGAGAGGGAAGAGATTAGCGCTCTCTGAGGCCTGCTGTCCAATTCAGGCTGCTTCTTAACTCCATGCGGCTTTCCCAAAGTCAACTTGTGGAGCTTTTACCTTTCCAGAGACTCAGTCCTGTTTTCCGTGAGCCAGACTCTCCTCTAAACCTATCCATGGGTCCTGGGCCTGAGTTTGGGGCTAAGTGGGGCTAGCATTTCAGTGTCCTGGGGTGAGGCACATCAGATAAGCTATTGGCCTTTTTGGAAACAGGCATCGTGGGTGAGGCCATGTCATTGAGAGTCCCTTCTTCCAGTCAGTGGCTGATTCTTCTGGTCATGGTCCTGGAGACTGGTCCTGTGCACAGATATCTCCTCAGAAGTGATTCCTGACTCAGCAGTCAAACACCCACAATTTCCGAGCAGTGGGGTGCTGCTGCACAGTGGGGAATGGTCCAGCGAGGTTTGGTTTCAGGTTTGACCTCTCACTGACCACGTGACCTCACTGATCACACCACCTTGTGGAGCATGCTTCAAGGTCATCGTGGTATGCTTGGCACGCCTCTCATCATGCCTGATGTCAGCAGTGCCTCTTAGACCCTGTGTGCATGCCCGCCCCCAATCCTGGGAGCTGGCAGTGGCCACTCTGCCCTTGTCTGGACCTCAGCCTCTCACCACACCGTGCATGCGCTCATTCATGCCACCCTGTGTCCTTGGGTCATCATCTGAACTCTCTGTGACCTTACGTGTAGGAGCCATTGAAGTACAGAGAGGAAGCCTGGCTGCCCAGGTTACGCAGCGAGGAAGGTCAGCCTCCTTAGCAGCAGTGGGCAGGACTCTGAATGGTGTTCCTCCTGCCCTTGGACTTGAGTTCCAAGGCAGACCACTGGCCCTGTGCAAGTGGTGGGTCTGGGCACCCATGGTAGGCGCAGACACTAGAGCCCGTCCTCCTCTGCCATCTCGAGTTTACCCGAATGCCTTGGCCGCCAGACTGCTGGTTGGAACAGCTCAAATCCACACCTTTTAAGATGATTCCTTGAGCTGTAGAGCAAGAAAATGAATTCTCCGGGGAATGATGGGTGCACGGGCTGCAGTTGGAGCGAAAGCTGACCTTCTATAGGTAGACAAAATAGAATGACCGTCAAACATTACACTTTTGTGGCAGGATATTGTTCCCGATGGAGCGCTGCATATTTTTGTTATAATGCTGTTTTGTTTTCAGATGAATACCACAGTGTTCTTTCATGTGGAGGAGGGATTCATTGTAAGTTCTCTGAACTTTCTCAGCAGCCGGCCAGGGACAAATAGGAGCTTGTCCCAGCAATGCACAGCAAGCCAGCGAACATTTTTGTTAAAAGCTGATGTCCGGAACTCCTGAAAGCTCACCTTTCACTCCGCCCTCAAATGGAGACATTTGGCTTTCTCCCTTTAGGACCCCACGGCTGCTGCTCAGCCCTCTCCTAGCGCTTCTCATAGGGACAAAGCTAACTTCTGCATTTTACACGGATTCTTAGTATGAACTGGCTTTAAGAGTCGGACCAGACAGTCGGCGGAAGGGGGTGTCATTAAACCGAAATATTTGACCCTTTTTTTTGTAAACTCACTGGTTGATTAGCAGAGACTTTAGTTATCTGGTTACTAGTTTAGCTATCACATTCCTGAAAAGAATTGTGCTCTTTTAGAGTGGGTTTCTCCTTTCCTTCTGATGCTAATTTATCTTCTAAGTCTCTCAATGACTCCTCTGGGTGTCCGTGAAGGGTGCACAGACAGGTCACTTCCAGGGATCTCAGATGAGGAGCCCACCTCGATGAAAGGCCAGCCTTCTTCCCAGGCACCAAGCCAGGCCCACTCCCGGACTGGTGGGCTCTGCATCCTTCATCTCTAGAAACCTGCCTTCCCCCAGGTCCATCCTGGACACCACTGCCCTTGGGTCCCTGTCCCTCCCTCACCTGGACATTGGAATGGTCTCTACTGCACAGGGGTCCAGAGCCCACCAACCCACACCCACCTCTGCCAGCACAGAGCGCTTCCCGGTGCTGCTGCACACTCGGTGTGGGCTACACATTCATTAGCCCCACACTTGATGATCATCATCTGTCGGGCTCAACTACTAAGGTCAGGGCTGGAGGAAGGGACTGCAAAGGATTGAGAAAAAGAAGGAAAGAACGAGACAGACCAAAACAGAAGAAAGCAGGGTCAGGGGGTAAAACCATCAGGGGAACTTGCCCCAAATAGCTACCACGAGTCACTGACTCCTGGAGTATTTATTGTCTTTACACAAGGGAGTCATTTACAGAAAAAATGCAAGAAGTAAATCGGCCATTCTAACAAACAATGTTTACAGAGTGACTTTACATTTAAAAGGTTTACTATAACTATCTAGCTTCCAGGCTTCTTCCTGAGCCTCAGCAAAGAACAAAAACCTTGCCAAGGTTTTCCTGGCGCTGGGCTGGTCATTGGTTTTCCAATGCCTAGGTAATTGTATCAATCTGCTTTTGGCTTTACATATCTAAACTAAGTTTCCTCTTTACTGATCCCAACAATCATCCTTATTTCTCAGGAAAGGAAACAGACTGCATATGGTTAATTCCAATTAGTTGTCATTTCTGGAATGTTCCATATACTCTGTCTGCCTGGGGATCTTATTGTTAATAACAATGCCCTGACTTTTGCTAGCCCCCTGGGCTGACCCCTATCAGAGCTTAGGAGCCCTGCATCTTAGTGATCTGTTTATAAAGCTTGCCTTTTGGGCTTCCCTTAGGGTGAAGACCTTGAACTTCTGTCCTTTTTTTTTTTTTTTTTTTTTTTTTTAAATCTTCAAATCCTCAGCCCTTGGGCCAGCACTTGCACATAGTAAGTGCTCGCTTAACTGCTTTAGCACACTCATTGATTCATCCAGCTAGTATTTTCTGAGTTGCTGCTAGTCACACAGAACTGTTTCTATAAGAAAGTCTCAAGTTAGAGATTTCTGTTCAGAAAGTACAGAAGCAAGCACAGCTTCTGTACCTTTAGCCGTGTGTCTGTACCTTGCATGTTCATCTGGAAAACTGTAGCTGCCCACAGCGTGGCATGGCTGAGACTCCACTCCACTGTCTGGTCTCACTGTCCGAGGTTGTTCTGGAGGTGTGGTCGGAGAGAGAATGTAGACAGATGGCAGGAGCGGAGGATGGCTTTGTGCGTCAGAAGTGCTGGGAGAGAGACACTGTTTAGCTGGAGGGTTCCGACAGGCGTCTGGTCAGGGCGGGACAGGGAGCACCTGGCGGCTTTGGGTGAGGTGGAAAGCTTTCTGGGTCAGGGAGCAGTGGGAGGGAAGGAGACAGGCAGGAAGACTGCAGCACGTCTGGAGGACTGTAAAGATGGCTTTTTGTGGGTGGGAGTCTCTAGAAAGTTCCACTCCTGACACCATTGAGAAGAAGTAGGCTGGTGACATGGAGGAGCTGCTGAAAGGGCAGGTCGCTGTTAGAGGGGCACCCAGAGTCGGAGGGGGCCTCTGCACCCTATGTCAGTCACGGAGGTATCTCCCCTTCCTGAGACTCTTCCCTGGGGAGCTCTGTGGAGGCCGAACCTTGTTTCCAACACATTCTGCTCTTTGACCCATGCCAGTCTTATCAGCACAGATGCCACTTCCTTTATTCATTAAGCACGGTTGTTACTGTGTTTGCTGACACCAGTGAAGTGGCCTGCTGTACTTTTCCCTTTGCCACTGGTGTTAGGTTGGTAGTAACTAGCCTTGTAATTAACAGCAGCAATTGATATTTTTAAATTAAGAAGCACGATATAGTTTCCTTTCACTCTGGGTCCCTGGGAATAATGAGCCTCCCGAATAATTATTTAGTGCCCTAATTCCTCCGTCACGCTGCCGTGGGAGCATCACTGTGCCCGGGGCTTGCAGCTTGCTGCTGTCTAAAGACAGCAGTACCCGTCACACCAACACACACGGTTAGCAGCCTCATCACAGGCCTACGGCCACCTGGTGCAAGGCAGGCGCCCTTGAAGATAACACCTGCACACATTGGTTTATATAAGAATATTAGAGATAAATTGTTTTTCTGAGGTTCACCAAGCGTTCATCAGACCAGAGAACATCTTGTAAATCAATTTAGTGGTTGGTTACTAATAACATTGTGCCCCCAGTAATTCTGTCCAGAGAAACTTTCACCATCCATGCCCCACTGGAGGATCGAGAGAGTCAGAGGAGTAAAACAGGTCTTACTCTCAAGGTGGGGTCCCCTGCTGACCCCATCTACCCTGCCCAAGCTAGGGGGACTCTGTCAGGCAAGGAGACACAGGACATGTAGCTCCCACCCTGAGTCCTTCCCTCCTTCTCCCCTGCCTCACCCAAATGGTGGAGACATTTAGGAGTACTGGGGGTGGACACCAGGCCCTCCTACTCACCTGGCACCCCATTAAAGAGGCCCCGAATGCCAACCTCAAGGGTGACTCAATTACAGAGAGTCATCTGGAAGGTGAGAGTGGACTTCAGACACGTCTGGGCAGCAGGAGGCTTGAAATCACTGTATTTGGGGTCTTTCTTCCAAGCACCATGAAGTTCACCATCCATTCAGCAAAGGGTCTGGGTGGCCCTGGGTCAGGCTCCGTCTAAGCCTGTGGGATGCTTCTCTCTGGTTTTACTAGGAAGACATGACCCTGTGTGAACTATGAAATCACATCTCCAAGCACAAAGAGTCCACAAAAACTGGCTAAGAGGCCAACTCTGGTCACTGTGCTGACTTTTGCCATCAGCGATCCATTTGTATATCAGTCTTTTTAGCCTGGGTTATAACTCCCTCAACAAGCAGACGTGACGAAAACCTGAAGGGCTGCCTACTGATTTCATTTTTCTGCAAATGGGAAAGAGAGAGGGTTGGTATTGTCAGGGAGGAATTCCTGCTCCAGTGTGAGGGGCTTGGGTTCCCTGAGTGAGGTGTCCTTCCACAGACCAGGGCCCTGCGGTCCTGTCTGGACAGGGCAGCACTGTCCTGGGGCATGGCTGAGCCTGTCTCCGCTTGATGTCACTGCCATCAAATGGGATGAAATGGGGGAGGGGAGCAGAGCCAGCACCCGGGAAGCACAGCTGTGGGGCCATGGCTCGGGGTGCGTCCGTTTGCTGAGTGAGAAGGCAGACGCACAGGTGTGACTAAAGGAGGGCATACGACGACTATGCGGCTGACCCCTGACTTGGAGAAGCAGCTCGTGGAAAGCAGCCGCAGGGCCTGCGGGCTCTCTCTGCTCTGAGCTATGGCCACCGTCCCCTGCTGCAGAGCAGACACAGCACCTCATGCTGTATGGTTCCCACTGCTCGACAGTTCTGCTCCACTTCTGACAACAGCCACTGTTTTCCTTCATGGAGGTTTTCGAGAGAAAATGTGAAACTACGCCCCCTTACAGGCGAGTTGGGGGCCTGGCAGAGGGGTTCCTGGGTCCTGGTGCTGTGGTGGGTGGCATCCACAGGAAACCCAGGGTCCAGAGGCTGCATCTTGGCTTCCTGGTCCTGCTGTGGCCCTTGGGTGCCTCTGAGGTGGGGTGGGGAGCACAGGTGCCTTTACAGGGACCAGTGTCTTATCTTCAAATCTCCTCCCTGTGCCTGGTGCTCAGGACCTCCCTGCGGGGCTGGGAGGGAGCCCCTTCAGTACAACCAGGCAGAAAGAGGGGCACAAGGCCACACCCCAGGACCTGCAGACCTGCCCGAGGAATCAGGGCAGAGGGGCAGCTGCGGAACCACAGACTTCTGGTCTCCAGCAGGGACTGAGCTGCAGGTACTGCGGGCTGAGGGCCTGCCCACAGCCCATTGGGACGCCCGACTGGAGTGACCGGGTCAAGCACAAACCCCACAGCCCAGGCAGAAACCCTTGAACCCTTAGTGCATCCGCTGCAGTCCCCGGAGGAGGCCACCTGCGGCCAGCTGCTTGATCTCTCTGGGCCATGGTCTTCCCGCCTACCGGGCAGGTCTACACGGGACGCTTCGTGTGTGCATGAGGAGGGCTCCGTGATCCCTGTGAGCGCTGGGCGGGCTGCCTGGCACAGGCCTGAGAACCGCCACGAAGACGCTCCTGGAGGCAATGACATTTGAAAACCTGACAGTCACTGGCACTATCTGAGACTCTCTTGTTCCAAGAGGTGGGCAGGAGGAGGTGGCTGGTAAGGCGGGACATGTCTGTTCTAAACCTGCACAGATGGCTGGTGGGAGGGGCACCCAGCAGAGGCTACCCCTCTCTGGTGGGGAGAGCACCCCCGAGGCTGGGCAGGGACACCAAGAATGAAACGCATGCCTTTCTGCTTCCCATGCTCATGATAATGGCTTGGACGAACTCCTAGGTACACAGAGATATGGAAACCAGCAGCCGACTATAGAAATGAGTCCTGGGACCTGGTTTGCTAATGTGCATAGTTTCCTACTCCAAAGGGTGGTGGGGGGAGGGGATCAAGCTGTGGGGTGATCAGATAAATGCCATCATGTGTACTTCAGGAACTGGGGATTGCCCTCCAGAAAAGACTTGAGAAGTTTGCAGGGATACATGTGGAGTTTTGCCGAGCAGCTGCCCATAAATAAATCTTAAAAGTTGCCAAATATTTAGAAGACCAGTTTTTTAGTAACAGATTGACAAAGTGGGTGGTGGAGAAAAAGGATCTTTTATTCTAGTCTTAGCAACATTGTTTTAAGGATCCTTCCACACCCACCCCAGCCTGGTCTTTCAAGGTAGCTTGCTAGGGGAGGAAACTCCTGGTTCAGAAAGGGTTCCCTCCTCAGTACCAGTTCTGAGCCTCCTTCCAATCCTTTGGAGCATTAAAAAGTACAGAAATCAACAGCTTTGCTGATGCCTAGAAGATAAACAAGGAAACTGTGAGACTTGGCAGAGGATGATGTCCCTGGATGATGCTGGAGCCAGATGAGTCAGTGTTTTGCTCCCCCTCCACCCGCCTCCTTTGACTTACAACCTGGAAGCAGCGTGATTGACAGAAGCGGAGGCAGCCCACGCCATGTGGGCGTCTCGTCCATGTCCACTGTGCTCACAGTATAGGAGGAGTCTGGTTTATATAGGAGGGACCTGCTCTGTGGCTGATGAATCATAGTGAGTGTCACGATGATTGAAGGAAATGCCACTTCTTGCTGTTCCAAGTGCTCTGACCGATTGATGTGGGAGCCCAAGAGAACACAGCCAGGAGAGAGGCCTAGTCAAGGCTGCTTCCAGGCCTGAGCTCAAGATGTGTAATTGCATGACTTGGACTTTTATTTATGTACCCTAGCATTGCACATTTTACCCCATCATAATGAATTCACCCTTTAGATACATTACACCTGGAGAAATATGTGTGCAAACATTTTAAAATAAATTGCAAATGAGCATTCAAAAAAAAAAAATTTAAACGCTACTTCCCATTAAAACATAACAAGCTTGTTTAGCTTAGCAACAACCGTTCCACCCACTTGAATGCTTATGATGCTTTAGACAAAGGGTGTGTGTTAGACATTTCACTTTTGTCTACCCAATTCTGTCCATCTCAGAGCTCGACAAATCAGAGCTAGTTTTCATTTTTCCCTGAGAGGGACCAGTTCTGATGGGTTGGTTGGAGATGCTGTAGATTTCACTGCTTTGTGAAGCCTGGATCCACAATGACCTGCTGGTCTTCCCGTTATCTTGTGAGCCATCAGAGCCAAACCCAGCAGCCTGGCCACTTCCTGAAGGAGCACTGCCCTCCTGACCTTGCTTGCCCCCTGCCGGTGGATTTCCACATTCATGTCCTCTCACAGCCCTTCCCAGGGGCCAGCAGAGTGTCCTCTCAGCCTGAGCTCCTGGAAGAAGAGTGGCTGGTTTCTGCACATGGGGACAGACCCCCTAGCCCCTGCTGCATGTGGCCAGTCTGACCAGGCCTCTGTGAGCCCAGCCACTTTTTCAAACCCACTTCTCTCCTCAAGAAGCATGTGGTCAGCCTGGGCCCTTCCAGATCTTTTTGGTGCGTGGACCACAGTGTCGCCCTCCGGAGGGTTTAGCGGAATCAATAGGAGTTCTCTTGTGTCAGTGTCCCCTCAGCAGAACACCCTTTGTGGCCCTCCCTACAGGCGGACTGTCTCAGACAATAGGGATGTAGGAAGACAGTTCCTGCCCTGCAGGAATGACAGCGTCCATGGGATGCAGGGTGGGGCAGAGACACAAAAAAGAAGGTAAAAAATGAACAAACAAACTGATATCCATGCTGCTGGATTCCCTGCATCTCCAGCCAAGGCCGGTCACCACCACCCCAGCTTAGCATCCCATGACCTGTTTCCTTATTCCGTGTGACAGTGGTGAAGTCCTCAGTGTTCTCATCTTTACCGTGAGATTCATCTTACCTCCCTGGATACCTTAGGCCAGGTGGGCGATTCCATTTGAGGCGCTGGCCTGATGGAATCACAGCTTCTCTCCTGCCCTCTGGGAAGCTGATCCAGCTAAAACCAGGGACCTGTCCCATTCGCAGAAGGATGCTAGGCAAGCTCAGCGACCACCCCTCCTGAGGAGCCAGTCTTCCCACAGCACCAACGTTCCACCCTTGTGTTTAATGTGCTATTTCACCTTTTTAAATGTGTTGCTCAGTATTACAGTGGCGATCCGGCCTGGGGCCTCAGGCTAAGGAAGTGCTCAGGAGATAAAGGCTTACTTAAGAGCACATTCTGCTGGCCTGCTTCTTGCTCTAATTCTGTACTTAGAGAAATTTATAGTTGTGGTTTCCAGCTAACACATATGAGCCCCAACCAAAACCAGTGTTACTTTGTTGCACTGTCCCCTGGTCAGTATGTTCCTTCTTTTTAAAAAAAAGAAAGTCATACATTATCTCACACTTGAGTTGAAATGGTTTTGGCAGGTGATTGCGATGTCATCCACCATGCTTCTTCATGTATTTTATGAGCCACTGACAAGGGCCCACCTGCCCTCCAGCAACTGGGCTGGTCTCTGTGGTTTTTACTTTGGTTTGCCTCGAGCCTGAGGTCCTGCTTCTGCATGAAATAGGCTTCTGCACATCAGGGGCTCTCTTCTACCGTAGACTCAACGGCGTGTTGGAAGAGACACTGGGCATTTTTCTATGAGTCCTCCTGAAATATGAAGTGACCTTCTGCTCTGGCTTCATCCAATGCACGGCCCAGGTAAATGCCCAGTTCTCTCTTTCTGGCGTCTCCCCACATTCTTTGTGGGGACTAGAAAGGATGGACTCTTAGAATAAGTGATTCCTATGAAAGAGCAGTTCCCCTGCCCTCGGTGATCAGCTCTTGCCTTCACTTCCCCTTCACCTCCCTGCCTGTCCACCATGTCCTGCTGGGCTGCCCACACTCAGAACTTTCTCGTGAGACTCAACAGATTGTTCCCAGTGCTTTTTCTGTAGATTCTTTGGAATTTTCTGTGTTGACAATCAGGTCATCAGACAAGAAAGTCTTACTTTTTTCTTTTTCAACTCCTAAATCTTTTATTTCTTTTTCCTGCTTTATCCCATCAAGTAGGGTTCCCAGGACAGTGTTATGTGTGGATGGTGAGTGTGGACATCCTTGCTTTCTTCCCAGTGTGGGGGAAGTCAGGGGAGCATTCAGTCCTCCGTCATTAAGGATAATAGTAGCTGTAGATTTGTGCACACAGATTCAAAATTCTACATTATTGGAAGAATTATTCCTTCTGCTTCTTTGGCTTCAAACCTACCTCTCCTGTCAGCTTTTTAATTAGTGCACCATTTTGTTGTGGTACGTCCTGCAGAGTCTTCATAATCTTTGGGTTAAAATATCTACCTAACCATGACTAAGAGAGGAAATAGTCTATATTTTGGTGGAAAGAAACCATTTGTAATTTTAGTCATTTTTAAATGGTACCCAGCAAAACATGATTCCTCCCGCTGGCGAGGCAGTGGCAATGAGAAGTGAGCTGGGTCAACGGCTGCAGAGGGACATAGTCTGTCAGGCCTCATGTGAGGCTGCCTGATGGCTGCTCACACAAGAACAAGAGAGTCACATCTGTGCACCACAGCTCGGACTGAACAAGCATGCTCTATCCATGCCAGGGAATAGCATCCATAGAAAGGAGTGAAGGACTGCTAGGCCCACATGGATGAGCCTCAAAGACATTATACTAAGTGTAAGTACCCATTGCCAAAGGCCACATTGTAGGGTCCCATTTATCTGAAATGTTCCCAATAGGAAAACCTATAGACAGAAAGCAGAGTGATGGGAGCTGGTGGGGGAGGAGAGGGTGGGCTGGAGAGACCATGAGCTAGCAGCATTTGGGGTCTCTTTGAGGGATGGTGAAATCGTTCTAAAATTATATTAGGGTGATGCTTGCAAAACCCTGCGGATATGCTAAAAATCATTGAATTATACACTTTAAACCGGTGGGCTTTATAGTTTGTAAGTTATCTCAGTAGAACTGTTTTGTAAAAAAAGAACATGAGACCAAATGAATGGGGCAAGTTGGCTGTTCAAAAAGCTGGAAAACTGGGGTGAGAGCCCCCCAAGTTGATCTGAAAATTTTGTTTCTGGAGAAGACTGAGCTGAGGGGACTCAGGGGAAGGGACACTGCAGGTCACAGAAGGCGCTGGCTGATGCAGGGCCTGGGGGGCTGGCTGCCAAGCACTAAGGCTCCTGACCCAGGTTGACCTCCAGGCTCCACCTTCAGCCGCCAAGCAGAGGCTGCGGGAGGGCTGGGGGGGGTCACCGGCAACAGCGATGACACGGCACAGAGAAGGGGTCTTCGTGGAGACGGAAGACCACAAGGAGAACCTGCACCCACGAGGCACCCGGGCTGCACTCGCCGAGCTGCGAGAAGAAGCGGCCGCCACTCAGAGGGCCTGTAATCCCCAGACTGACTCTCTCCTTCTCTTTCCTTTTCAGACTATAGCCTCCGTTTTCTGCTGGTGAGTACACCATTTTCAAAAGTATTATTTCTGTTGTGTAGCTAACTTGCTAAAAAAAAATAATAATAATAATGTGTGGGATTTAATTGTGAGAGCAGCGTTATCTTCTGGAGATAGAGGCCCATCTGGTCAGCCTGTTATATTTGAAAGTGATGCTTTAACTTGTTGGAACAGCCTGACATCACACTTTTTGTTGCATCTTTTTTTTTTTTTTAAATCTGGCCAGCTGTTCGGTGTCCTGCAATGTATTGTTGAGGACACTGTTCCCACTCACTTCCCATTCACCATCTTGTCCTGCTCTTTAAGGGCCCAGCTTATCTCAGAGGCACACATCCCACAGCTATTAGGGAGCACCGTCCTCATAGTCGCCTTGATGGTAATTGCTTCCTAAATTGATCTGCTGTGCAGAAAATGGCCGAAAAGCAGCTTTTTTTGGATTGCACCTGGAGTAAAAATCAGTGTCTTTGTCGCCTTATTTTGTGCCTTTTGAGGTCCAGGCCACCTTCCATGGCCTTGACGCCCTAGTGCTTTGAAAGAAACGCTGCCCTCTTTGTGTTCTGCTGAATCAACTGAATGGGAAACTGAGGGAAGAAACTCTAAGCGCGTCGAAGTGGCTGTGGCATGCGGGTGGGCAACTGTGGCCTAGATGAGAGCGTCCTCCTGGGGTGAGTGGGCCAGGGGGAAGGAAATCAGGGGCTTGTGTTTCTGAAATGCATCCCCTTGTTTGAAACACCTTGACTTTGTGTTGACTTGTTGCAAGGTCAGTGGGTCATTCCTGTTCCTCTGGCTGGCCCATCTTTAGGGACAGCGCCTTCGCGACTTTTTTCAATTGGGCTTAAATGCTTATGGCAACTCCTGGCGTATCCAAAGCATGTGCGTTGCAAGAACTGTTTCAGCCCTAAATATACTCATTGATGTCTCAGGGCAGAGACTAGGAAAGCCTCCCTTGGGTCGCTACTAGGTGGATTGTGTAATCTGTGTTTCCATAGCATCACTACTGGGTGGTCGATTCTGAATTCCATGCTTTATATGGGCAAGACAATGGTGGGATCAAAGAGAAAGATTGTTACTGGAATAATATGCATGGGATAGAGGCCTAATTTAAGTCGACAATCCCTTATTGCCTCAGAATCCTAAGCAAGAAATACTGGCTTGTACGTATTGGTTTGAAGGAATATTAGACATCAAAAGCAATGGGTCCCAACCATGCTGGAATGAAGTGTTTGTAGGTAAGACCCAAGATCCATGTCTCTGAAATACAAGGCAAAGAGTATGATTTGTTAGAGGTAACAGGAACCTTGGCCTTCCTCGACTCTCCTCTCAGCACTGCCTGTCTGTACCGTCTTGCCATCGCCATTCTAGGATTTCCTCACCACTTGGCTAGTTGACCTGTTGCCTGGCCAGGAGTGGTCAGCAGCCCTGCCAACTGAGCGAGTGTGTGATATATGCTTCCAGTGCAGGCTCCCGCTTCCCCAGCATTGTCTCAAAATCAGCACCAGATTCGGAAGCTAATCCACCATTTTGAGGTAACTGAGCCTTTGTCCAGAAGATGTCCTCTTGCTCCCCGTTTCCACCCTGGACACTGGGACCCCAGGCAGCGCTGGGCATCATCTCCCTCTTCCTGGGCCAGCCCTGCCTCCCATCCACGGGAATGCAGAGTTGTGCTGTAGGGAACGTGACTTTGGGTGGAAAGTGTGTTTGATTGCAGGAATCTTCCCTTCGACATGAGGAAGGGGTGAGGGAAGTGTGACCTCAGTGGCTGCCTAGCTCCTGCCATGCTGGAATCTTCTGGCTGGGGCCTTGGGTGGAAGATCACAGACTCTTCCAGCTAGTAGCATTTTCCTTTCTAAACATTTAAGTCTTATTCCAGAGCCTCAGCAATACAAAGGAATTTATTTCTAATTTGTGCAGTTCAAACTTGGCTTTGAGTCAGTTAGAACTAAACAAGTCTTTCACCTGGGGCAGGGTGAGTGTCTGAGGTAGGAGGCTGCCAGAGGACTGGAACCTTAATTCCAGCTGCGGAGACATAGGGGCCTGGGAGCCTGTCCTCTCGCCTGTCAGTCATGCTTAGGGTCAACGTGATGTACTGAACATGGCTCCGAAGAAGAATTTAATAAAGTTGTTACCATTAATGTCATTTCAGAAAAGTGGGAACGACTTCTAGCGTTTATAGGTGTTGAACTGTAGAACGATATTATAATGGATATCAAAAGAAGTTCCCATTTCTAGCCATAATCCTGACCTTTTTCATTAAAAAAAAAAACAACACTCTATGTTAACATTTGATTTTTTTAAGTCATTTTCCCTGTTAAACTGGATTAAGTGGAGTCTTTCTGGCACAGTCACTCATTTCATGTTTTTCTTCTTTTTTTAGTATTTAAAAATAGATTTGGGAAGTAATACCGCAGAGTTTGTAGTGGTCATCAAATATGACCACAGTTCCCTTACCTGGAATATGCTTGCAACTCTGGGGCCCTCCACGGATAGGATTATAGATCACATAACAGAATTATAGAATTATGATTTTTTTTTTTTAAAGAAAAGTGAAGGCAGGAATGAAGGCAAGCAGAGACAGGCAGGCAGGAAGAAGATTTTATTTGTTTTATTTAGTTTTTCATTTTGGTTGTTCCCTGTCCTTCCCCACAAACCCTCAGATTCCACCCCCGTCCTTGGTCACGAATCCAGGTCCCTGGCAGGTGCATGGGCTGCATCCAGCAGACTTACCCATTAAACCACCAGGACTCACCTGGGGGAATTGTGCCTTTTATAGAGGATATAACTAAGGTTTACATATTTCCTCCAGGCTGGGTATCCACCAGTAAGGAAAAGAAAATGAAACTGCAACTTGGCTCTTTCACTTTAGCTCAGGAACTAGCAGAGGAGTCAAAGAAAATAAAATTAAAGTGCAAGTATTAAGTAACAGTGAATTCAACTTTTAAATTAACTTAGAATATTCATTCACTAGTGTCTTTCTCTGTCATGACCCTTGCTTCCACTTCTATCAGTTTCATACACTGTGATTTTTCTCAACCAAGATGCTTTTCTTCCTTGGTGTTAGTTTGAATGGCCACCATGGCAAGGGCAGGGAAAAAAACAAACAGTACAGGGGCCATGTCTGGTGGAATAGCATTTAAGTCTGCCCCTCCGAAGGAGCACAGTCCACATACACCCCAAGGACCCAAGTTCACATCCCAAGTTCACAGGGAGCAACCACTGTGGACAACTAAATATAATAAAGTAAATAAATGCTTCTTCCTCCTCTCTCTTCCTTCCTGCCTACTCATCTTCATTTCTGCCTGTGCCTTTAAAGTAAATATATACATACATAGTGGCATACATACACACCTACCTGTATTCATCCGTGCATCCATGCATACAGTGCAGGGGTATGGTTCATGTACTGCCTGGCCAGGTGACCCACCCTGAACACACGCTCTGCCCACCAGAGCTGAAATGACCTTTCTGCTGGCCGAAACTGTCCCCTGTGCCCAGTGTTGGTTTCTGAATCCACAGGAAGAAATAAGAAGGATGATACATGAAGCTTAGCGCACGGAAGGTTTGAAAGCTTTCGAAGATCTTTGATTCCTATTTTTCTTCCTTTGCCCTGTTCTTGGGTTTTATTAGCACCAATGGATTCCACGGGTTCCCTATTTGAATAAAATGTGTTTCTTCTAATAGTGAAATTCTTCTTCCGTAGACTGAAATTAGAAGCCGGCTGTAAGTTGGAAGAACGCCTTCAGGTCTGACAATGACAAACAGATTAATCCCTCATTTATTTCCATTTCCATTTCCCTCCCCCCAGGAAAGTTTTAACATTCTTCCAAGAAGTGCCTCCTAAAAGAGATGAGTAGGCAGTTGTCTGCCATAGAGGCATGGACTTGAGTCAGCCACAGTCTCCACTGGAGGAAATAGGAACACAGCTTTCCTGTATAAAACGTGTCCCCCGGCTTAGCTTGCAGCAGACCCTGTTCAGACGTGGAACTCTGCTTCTAGAAATCCTTTTTTCAGCTGACAGCAAACCTGGGTTCTTTCAGGCCAGGATGGCTCCCCAGCATCACTCCTGGAGGACAAGAGGTAAAGTGATGCCAGGAAGGACCTTTCTGTCGATTTGGTCTAATGTGGTTGCTCGCAATATAATTCCTATGACACTTAAAAATCAGGTTCAAGACTAATGTCATTAAATGAAAGCGCTTGTTAATGAAAAACTGGCAAGCACTTCAGTTAACTTTGTCTAGCCCTATGCAGGAAATCTGGGATTTCTGATTCAGGAAACCTGGTTAATCCTCCACAGCTTGGCCAAGTTGTGTACTGGGCAGGTGTAGAGGGCTCTGCTGGGGCCCGGGTGCTCAGCCGGCCAGGCATCCAAGCTGAGGCTCACTTTTTAGGGAAACAGTCGCGACACTGTTGGGGCCCTCGGCTGGTTGACTCATGCATCAAAACCGCACTCATTTTAAGTTGGGCTTTTCCTACTTTTGTAAACAAAGCCACCGTCTTCATTCTCCTGAACAACTGGACTGGTGAAGTGACATTTTCATGAAAAGGGAAGTGCTGGGGCGTGTAGGAACCTGGGCCCCAGGAAAGGGTCCTCGGGAGCTGGCGCTCAGCTCAGGAGACACCTGTAGGCGAGGCTTGCCTGTTTGTGGGCTCCAAGTGGTGGGAGCAGATGGCACCGTCAGCTGCAGCTTTGTGTCAGCTGCCTGAGTGTGACACCATTCACACTGGGGGAGAGAAGACAAGACATGCATAAAAACCTTTGGGTGTGGGACACACTAAGTGATCTCCTGTCCCCTTGTGCGCAGTAGCAGCAGTGAGGTTCCCCCTTGGATATGGAAATCGTCCCCAACTGTACTTCCTTCCCCTTGTAGTGAGGACACTGGACAGCAGAGATTAGAGTCTGTTCTGTTCAGAAATGATCAATCTGAAGTGACTTTTAAAAGCTGCTTGTTGTGATGCAGAGTTTAGTATCACGTACTAAAAATGTTGGAAAAAGCCAGACCCCTGCAGGGTTGCTGAACAAAAATGTGTCCCATACTAGATTCTCTGAGTCACTTTTCTCCTGATTATGAATAGAAATGAGAAGAAGAAAAAATATATATATCAAAGCTTGAATTTGTATTATTTTATGATGGAGGCTGATTGAATTTCCAGAACATAAAGAAATAATATGTTGGTGATATTTAACTGATTTCAAACAACTATACCAAGATTGCTCTGCCATCAGAAATGTGTAGATTTTGTGTTCAGGTGGTGTGTGTTGTGTGTGTGTTAAAGCTAAACTGTTACCCTATTGTTGCCGAGAAATTAATTTTTTTAAATGTCACGTTAGTGGAAATTATTTGCAAAAATAGGACTTGATCTATTTCCTGCTTTGTCAGATAAGTTACATGCCTTGGGTTAGACCTACTAACTGTGCTCGTGGTGACGCACCACGCCGGTGTGTGGCGCCCCTCCCGCTTTGCAAGCAACCTCAAGTTCCTGACCTCACCTGGCCCTCAGAGCTCCCTGAGGAGTGAAGGTGAATTTGCTCACTTATGTCACAGAGATGGCAGACAGCCAGGCAGGTGTGCAGACACGACTCGATAAGCTAGTGGGAAGAGATTCTCTCGTCCCCACATGCCGAGTCCCTCACACTCAGAGCCCCCCGCATGCTGTGTGACTTCCTCTACAAAGGCGAGGTGCTGACCTGCCAAAAAAAGAATAAAGCCTCCACTATGAAAAATATTATTCTGTGGTAATTTAAGTAATGAAGGGCTTTAAGAAATAAGAACACGCCCCATGGATTCTGCAAAGTGTATGCTGGTAGATAGTTATATTTTGGAGCAAGTTATGATCACTTGAGTTGATCTTGGCCAGGGTTCCAACCTATTTCCTCTTGTTATCTGCTGACCGAATCCAGTTTTCTAATCTCCCTCCGCACACTGGCCAGGTTTCCTTTCTGAGCGGCCAATAGTTAGTCCACTCACTCACCCCGTGTTTATCAGGTGTCTCCTTCAGCCTCATAATTGTACAAGATCTTGAAAAATGAAGGGGGAGACCCGAGTTCTGCTTTCAGGAAACACTGCCTGTAGGGCGATACTTGAGTCCTTTCTTTAGCAAGTGTCATTGTGTGTTTCAGACAGGAGCCTAAAAAAGCACTAGACAGAAATAGCATTTACTTCTAGAAAGCTGAATGGCTCAGACGTGTCCCTTCATGCCTGTGCCATGCCTTCCTTGTCTAAAAAGTCAAAGACTGAAAATTTATGAAAGGTCGCTTCCAGGCATACTTTTCCGTGATCAAGGGCAAGGTGTCTGCATCTGGTCTGAGCAGAAACCCCATAAAAGCCGCCTGCTGGGTATTTGGGGCCATTCAAGTGCACCACCTTCCATCTGGGATGAGGTTGTGGATCACTGTGAATGTTCTAGAGTCTTCACTTTGGAAAGAAAGCAGCAGTCGCCTCACGCCTCTTTCCTTCTCCTGTTTTCATTTGTTCATTTGCTCGCCCTGCTTTCCAAAAGAAGTGGGGCCTGACAAAGGAGGGACTTACTCATGGGAAAACATATTTTGAAAAGGAGTCTCTTTCTTCCATGATGTTGCTTCAATTCAGGAAGCCTGGGAATCTGTAGGCTTTGATTTTTAAACTGAAGTGGAAGCACTAAGTAAATTAAGCAAAAAAAAAAAAAAAAAAAAAAAAAGACACTTTCTCCACTGTTCTGAGACCCATCGTGGCAAACGATTCTGGGGGCCGGGGATGGTTAATTTCACCTGAAGAAGTGATCTGCCGGCCAGGCAGATCCCTGAATCTCACCAGACACCATGGAAACACCCAGTGACACCCTCTCTCCTCCATGGCGGGGTCTCAACGAAGACAGGCAGGCGAGTGTAGATGAGAGACAGACCCCTGACTCACATTGTGAACAGCATTAGGTGCAGAGACATCCCTTTTTCCAAAACCTGCTTTTGGCTGCCTTCCCACACGAAGCCAATGCCAGCCTTCTGTTATGCTGTTTCCTGTGGTGGGTGGATTTATTTAATTTTTAATGAGTGATTCACTCCCCATAGCTGTATGTTTTCCTCTTGTTTTGCGGAGGATTAAGTCATGTTTCCTTTAAAAATTGTTTGGATATATCCTGAGTAATATGGTTTCAGAGTGCTTGAGACCAGTGGGGACATAGTATTATCACCAGGGAAAGGCATCTGACCTCCAGGCTCTTACAACATGGCCACACTGATGTCACCTTCTGACCGTGGTTCCCCCTTAGAGGCGACTGTGCTCATTGACCATCCAGAAGTGTTCTGTCAAAATGTTTAAGAAAGTTGCTTTTGAAATGTTTTTTCCTGTGGCAGCAAACCCACCCCACTCGGGAAACATGTGGTCAGAGTTCCCAGAAAGCCTGGTGACACGCTCCGTCCCACAGGGTTTGGGCGTCTGCCATCCACGACGTTTGCTCCGTGTGGCCTCTGCCTGCCCACCTGGCCTCTGGGCACCCCTTCTCGTCCATGACCTTATCGAAAATAGTCCAGGGGTCGTCTTGGCTAGAAGAACTGTCCTGGTCCTGTCTCAGGTTCCCCTGTGGTCATCCTGTCCTCACGGCTCCTTCGGAGAGGACAGGCGCAGACCCTGAGCCTCCAGACACATAATCTGGGCTTCCCCGACAGGCAGCCCCCAGGGGCCCAGCATGGGGCCAGCTCAGTGTTCTCTGAGAATTTAGGTCAGAGGAGGATGACAAACTAAACCGAAGCACCCAGAGGTGCAGCGGGTGGTGCAAACCAGGGAACGACCAAGGACAGCTGGCAGGGCAGGCGACTGCTCCAGTTAGTCAGACCACAGGGAAGAGGGAGCAGAGGCCCAACAGGTGGCTGGGCCTCGGGTCTGTTGTGACTGACTGTCCCCTCGGGACACCCACCTCCTTAACAGCCCACCTCTGCCAGGCTCCATGCACCAAGATGAGACCCTAGAAATGGAAATCTCTAGCATATAATGCGCAGCCCAAAAAGCCATCTATGTTCGAGGCAAGGACACTAAAAATACAAGGAGGCACGCCCCTGTGATTCGGGCGGCTCAGGTGGCTAAGGTGCAGACCCTGTAAAACCGTGGGTCAGAGTTCTCCACCTGCGACTGGAGATAGAAAAGATAAATAAAATGAAAGTACAAGGTCCAACAGCTGGGAGCTGCTGTTCTTTCCTGATTTTCCGCCTGTGACTGACCTGGGCACAGGGCTTGCTCGAGCTAGAGCTGCTTCCTTGGAGAGAAACACCCGTTCCTCCAGGCCTGCAGAGGCCAAGAAATCCCACCCCCGACCCGCACCCCGAGGGCCACACCACAACCTGTTCCTCTCAGGCTTGATGCGATGCCGTCACATCCGGGCACTGGCCAGCGCTCTGACCGCCTCTTCGGGAAGCTTGGGTGCCCTGTCAGAAGTCCAGGCCCTGCTCCAGAAAGCCAGACACTGTGGCAGAAACGCCACGAACGGCTCCGAACCACGACCTGCCTCCAGCAGGTAATGACCATGCCAAGGGGAGTCTTCATGAGCCGCCAGTGTCGGCTCCTTTCTGAAGTTCACCTTAAAGATAAAAGCATGCAACTGTTTTGTGTCTTCAGAACTGTAACGCCTTTTACACAATTCATCTAATATTTTTACATATCTCACAGTGGCCTTGGGAAATTGGAAAACAGTAGTTCCCTTCTATAGCATCTGGTTAAGGAAACGGGTCTGTTGACATTTCTAATCCCAGCTCTGGAACGACAGAGGTTCCTGTTCGTGGTCTCAGCCGTCCCACTAGGGCGTCCCTAAGTTTCTTAAATCCCCAATGAAGGGTGGTATTCGAGGATATGGTGAAAAGAGCACTAAATATGCATCTCAAGAAATAAACAGTCCACTTAGGAGAAAACCCTAATGTTACAGAGCTGTCAGTTCAGCTGTAGAAAATGCACTATTTTTTCCAACTTCTGTTTCCTACCTTATTTTTGACTTATTTATGTGTGACGCAGAACTTGAAACGAATGTGTGTTGAATCCTCCCAGGGACACACAACAGTCAGTTTGCTCTGGTGCTTGGTGTGTTCTGGGGGGGGTTGGGGAGCACGTGTCACACCTGAATGGTCTTGGAACCAGGTCCGTCTTAGGAACCCCACACTGATGACTTTGTGGGCGACTGAGTGGATGAATGATTGGGCTGGCATGGAGCGGAGGAGTCATCAGTTTGCAGAAGGAAAACTCTATCTTTTCTGGGAGCTGCACTTAGCATGGGCAGGACCAGCCATGTAGATGCTGGATTGCTTGTTCAAAAAGAAAGAAAATAGCTTTTTCCTTCCTCCTGTAGCTCCTCGGGACCTGTCATAGGGTGTGTTCCTTCCATTTGATGGCAAAGTCACTGGCATATGGGATACTCTGAGCAATGCACATCCTCACGGATGCCTGGGGCCCTCCACTTTGACTGGGTGGGCAGAGGGCACACACCTGGAGCCTGGAAGAGGACAGTCCAGAACCCGCCCTGTTGGGGCGGTGGTGACAGAAGGCAGATCACAGCCAGATGTGAGTCAAGGTCCCACGTCTCTGGTGCAAGCCACTGCTGTCCCATCGTTTTTCACCTACAGGACAGAAATTCAGAGATGGCATTGTTGGAAATTTCTAGATAGGGGAAGTGAAGCCTTAAGCCCCACATGCCATCACCTCCTGGGTGTGGGGCCCTGTTTACTGCTCCATTCATGCAGTTCTGGAGCCAACCCTATTCAGAGAAATGACGGACAGGGCCCTGAAAAGTTCCCCTAGGATTCTGTCATTGGTATTCATTTCCCTTGGGACACGATCTATTTCCAGATCAAGCTTTAATTCCCCTGATCCCATCCTTAATTTCTGGAATGGTCTCCCCTGCCAGCCCTTTCTCCCCAGGTGCCCCATGCACGGCATTCCCTGCCACCTGTTCCATCTTCTTTATATTGTCATTAAAGCGCTGCTGCTCTTTGGGGCGCCTCCCCACCTATTTATCTGCTGCCCCCACCCCCGGCATATAGACCCCAGCACTGACAGGGATCTTGTCCCTGCTGACACGAACAGCACTGTGACCATGAGTGGAACGAATGGTTATGATTTACTAGCCCTCACATGACTTTATGTCTTTTGGGAGCGGGATAGATATAAATACATACATGAGGTCAAGCAATACTCCTGTGTCTCAGTAAATCTCTGGAGATTCTTTCCGTTCAGTGACAGAATTCAGTGAAATTGAGTTTGTTTGATTTTGTGGCCGTAAGCAGATGTCAAATGGGCATGCTGGTATCTCTGCCTCACTCTCGGCTTGAACGGGGGCGGAGTCCAGCTCCAGGTCTGCACTGGCCCCCAAACTCGGCCAGGACTGCGTGTTTCAACTCAGTGTGGGTCTCAGCAGGCAGTTGTCTCTCAACCCCTGACTCCCAGGACCCCAAAAGCTAAGGGATGGGTCCACTGATAGAAATCACCTACTTGCATCGAAATTTGAAAAGGGGTATGTTTTCAGTCAATCAGAGCTGCAGTCTAATAGGAGGACCTGCTATAACTCAGTTTCGACACATGGAGAATGCCTGACCTTGGCACCAGCTGCGTGGCGCCATCGTGCACCAGGGCAGAGCAGCCCCGAGAGCAGAGCTCTCCACCCCGGTGTTCAACCTCCAACCTACAGGCCTGAGACCGTTCTTCCCAGAGGAGAGAACCAAAGTCTGTGTACCGGGTCATGGTGTTCCGAGTTCTGAGAATGAAAGGACTAGGAAAGCCAGCACATCTACTCAAGAAACAAAGCAGCCAGAGACCCCCAAGCATCCGACGGACATGCCGCTTGGTTTTCTGTTCCCCATCTGCTTCCATGGGGAACCTCGTGTTGTCTGAAGCCCAGACTACCGGGCAGAAGCGTGGAATAATCTCACTGAAATGGCTCTGTGAGCAGAAACTTCCAGATGTGACTGAGTAGAGTCAAAGAAGCCCCACTTCAGGGCAAGTGGGAGCCCTGTGTGAGCTGGAGATGTGGCTCTCACTCTTGCTGGGAGACTAGTGAAGTGGTGAGACTCAGCTCCGGATGGATGCAAACCCCAAAAGTCCTCCTCTTGATATGCAGGGCTTTGAGCAGACTCCAGGGTAACAAAAGCCGCAGTGTTCATTGCGAGATCATCTGCCACACATGGGCCCCTTCAGCCTCGGAGGCTTCGTCCTGCACCCCCTGGTCTTTCCCGCCAAGCTTCTTTGTATTTCATTTAGTTCCCCGTGTCCTGTGTACCCAGGACACGGAGAGTAAGACAGTGGGACTGGCAGCTTGACATGGGACAAGAGCTCCAGCACCGGCCCCGCCCTGGGATGCCTCTCCCTGAATCCTAGTGCTGCCTGGGCTGGGGCTGTCTCATCCATGTTCCTGTCCTGTGTGAGCACAGGGCGCATGGCTGACTGACAGACAGATGTGCTGGACTTGACCTTGGTCATTTTTCATGGTGTATAAAATCTACAGTTGATAACAGATCCTCATCTTTGATTATGTCATTAATTGATTTATTTAAAACAAATCTCTCTCCAAGACACAGTTTTGCTGCTGCTAGGTGACTTCAGTCAGTGGGCACATCCCTTATCTCCCGGGAATCCATATGAACCAAATAGAATCATTGTTTTTCCATCTGGATTCCGTGGTGCGGTTAGTCCATGGTGGCCCAGCTCCAGGAAGATGGCTATAGAGTGGAATTTGCCTGAGTGGGGGGCCTTGCAGCCATGAGACCAAATTCAAACCCCTTACCAGGGTTCCTGAAAACAGATGAGTCCTGTGCTTCTAAGGCCTCCATGTTAAAGAAGTACAGGGATCCCAAGGCCCCCAAATTCTCAACCCTCTGGATCTAGGAAAGCACCACAGAATTACCCTGCTGGTGCCCAGCTGATGACCCAGAGTCTCCCGGCAGCTTTGGAACTGGACAAGACCCAAGCCTGTCTGTGGTTCTGTAAATAGCTCCATGCAATCCATTGTTATAAACTCCTACATGAAAACGCTTGTTTTCCAATGATGCTGCAGAATCTGATTAATCCTTCTGATGACATCTTAGGGTGACTAAAGTAAGTCCTGCCCGGCTTTACCCGGAGTAACAGGGAATTTGCTGGGTCTTCAGGGAAAAGCGTCAGGTCAGGAGCCTAATCCTTATGAGCCCTTATTTAGCATTCTGCCCATGTTTACTTTTCTTCTGCACGTGCGCACACCCTGAAAAAAACCCAGACCACCTTGAACTAAACAGATTTCACCTCTGTTTCTAAAATGTGTGTTAGCATGAAGCAGGAAGCTTTCTTTGAGTTCAGCAAGCCCTTGTCTCCACCTGCTCCTGACTCAGCTGCCAGCCTGGGGACTAGAGAGGTTTGTTTCTCTGGAAAACTCATGTCATGGGCTTCTTGTTGCCAGGAACCAGCAGGATTCACTTTTCATTTCAGGATGATGTAGAGTCTCGTGTGTTACTCCCTGTGTGGATGTGGAGCAGGGAGTGATGGAAGGGAGGGAGCTCTTAGAAGGACAGGCAGTGTCAGGGGCTCCGGTTGCTTGGCAACAGGTAACTTCACCTGTGTTTAACCAAGGGTACTTAAAGGCCCTAATGACACCCAGTTGGTGCTAGAACATAAAGCGGGAAATCTCAAAATCTCCTTTCCACAGTCGAAAAGCAGCACCCAAGAGAGGATTTGGGCCACGAAAACGGTGCAGCCTGCTTTCCCCATGTCAGACCAACTCAGCATGGCACTCATTCAGTATTCCTCCTAGCTCCTGCCTGTGCCTCTTTCACGACTGCAGCTGAGCCGGTGAAAACTGCTTCCCAGTGAAGAGGGCGAGGGAGATGGTGCAAGGGGCACAAACCACAAACACTCGCTCCGCACACTTGGGACCTCGGCTGGCACGACTGGGAGGATGGGAAGCACTTCAAATGCCACAGCCCTCCTTTCTTTTGGAAGTGGGTGTTGCAAGAAGTGTGTCTATTCATCACTGAAGCCTCGTGACATTCTTTCCTACGTGGAAAGACGTTTGGGAGGGTGGGATTTTGTTGTTGTCCCTAAAACAGCAAAGCCGCTCAGCATCGGCCGAGCCCGTCTGAATTGTGGCAGAAACAAAAACATAAACAAAAAAATGAGAGCGAGAAAAGCAAACTCTTAGAGAAGAGAGGGGGTGAAAAAAGATCAGACAACACAGATAATGTGACTCAGTTTCAGGTTAACTGCATGAATTTGGGTCAGGCTTAGATTGGACATTTTCCTTAGAGTTTGGCTTTGGTCCCTTACACATCTTTCCAAATCATGGCCTCTGAAGTCCAATCCCAGGTATTTTCTCCCCTTTTGATGATCACCATCTTATCATGAGTCCAAGACCATTTGCAATGAGAGCTGAGGATAGTTGACGATGCAGCCCTTGGCATCCAGATCAGCTGTGTTTGCTCTGAAGGTAGGGTCATGATGTCCCCATGCTGGAAAAGGAGGCTCCCTCCTGCCGCTCCCAAACCAGTCTCCCTTCTCTGTTGCAGGACTGTGAAGGGGTAGGTGTGGCCTCCCGCCACCTGAATTCAAGGGCTAGAACCCCAGACTATGCATCCTTGAGTCAGGTGAGGTTGACGCTTGATTAGACCATTCCTTAGGGCACCAGGGCGTTGAAGAGGGAAAAGTCAAGTTATTATTCTTTTATGTACAGCAGACCTCAGGGATTAATATAAGTGCATGTGTATGTATTCGTGTGTGTGTGTGCATGCGTGTGTGTGTGTGTGTGTGTGTGTGTGTGTGTGTGTGTGTGTAGCTACAAATAAAAAGCAAAGTTGTAGCCGGGTGAGTAAGAGACATTAGCTGTCACCTCGAAAATCATTGTGGCCAAGATTCAATGAATGAGACCCCCGTCATTCAAAACAATTGGTCCTTAGTGTCTGGTCACATCACCTCTGTCTTTTAAGAAGAATTTCTCTTGTCACTGGAAAGAGGAAGACAGCTTTCCTTATATTAACAAAGGGGACTGAGCGAAGGTGCTCAAAGGTGGTTTCAGTCTCGCTGCATGTGTTTATGCTGGTGTGCAGAAACGCTTTCTGCTGTCCCCGTTCATCACCACCACGGCATGGGGATGCTAAGAGCTGGCGACTGAAGCGTTTGTTGGTTTCCCGAAGAACCTGTGCCACGTGAAGCAAACAGTTTGACGGGAATGTCTGGCGTGACTGCAGAGGGAGGCATCCCGCACACTGCAGCCATCCTGCAGCATCTCCATGGCAACTGTGGAAATAACGGTCCCCTTTGGGAATAAAAGAGATCGCAAACCCTATTGCAAGCCAGCGGCATTGGCTGTCTGCAGTAGAGAGGGCTTTCCATGACGGGTTCAGAAATTCCTTAGCTATTGAAAATGAAGTAGAGGTGGCATTTTCCAAGATCAGTGGATTTACAGGCAATGAATGTGACCCTTTAACTCACCAAGGAAAGCAAGGGGGTGATCTGAGACGGTGATGAAGAAACACCAAGGCATGGCCTGCATGCTGCCATTCCAGCAGCAGCTCAGAGCCTGACTGCTGTGTCTGCAGCACAGAGCACCTCTCTCCAAGCCTCCCTTCATATGCTGCCATCTTCTCCAGCCTTCTCGTCCCTCCTCCACAGTTGTTCTTGATGGGAAGCAGAAGTCACTGGGCACTGAGTGAAAAAGAGAGCGCACAACTCTCTGTTCTAGTCCTTGATGCATAGAAATGACTGAGTAAGCAGTACTTTAAATTCAATTCTGAGGACAAAATGAGATCGAGTGAGTGCCCCGGGCTGGCCACAGGAATTGTGATCGTATTGACAACCAAATAACAAACTGCAGTGAGGCACGGTGCAGACATTGCTTGCTCTCTGGTGCATTTATCACGTTCCTTCTGAAAGAGTTGCATCTATGCGTTAGAACTGTTCATTGTCTGGTCCCCAGGACAGGAAGTCCCCAGATTCCCAGAGATATGGTTCCACCTATAGGATGTGAAATAAATAAGTTCTAGTTCGTCCCCATTGAAGGAGAACTGGGCAAGAAGAGGCAGCACAGATTTCAGATGTTCTGATATTAGACTAGGGAGTGAAACTTGGGGCTCCATTTCCCTCTTTATTTGAGGAAGTGCTGCAGAAGAAAACAAAGATGTTTTTGCTATAAGACCATGCTATCTTCAAAGCAATGTCACCCCTGAAATAGAATTGTCTCAAAGCTGAGTAGAAAATACGAGTGTAAAAGAATTTTGCTGGAGAGTCTGGGGGAAAGGCACTCATGTCTAAGACAGACGCAGAAGAGGCTCAACTCTGCCTGGGAAGAATCCCTTTAAAAGTGTAACACTAGCAGCAACTTTCATTTGAAAATGAAATCTGATGTCTGGGGAAATGAGGAGCGAGGTGCACCCGGTGCCACCTTCTTCTCTGTGACTCCACCGCATCCTGCAAAGAAGTGAGGTGACGGTCCAGAGTCCCCAGCAGGGACCAGTGTGTGCTACTTCCAGAGACAGCCCGGAATTGATGACATCTTTCTTACTCGTTTATTTTAAACTTAACAAACAAGCAAACAACCCTCATATATCCCTGCCGATTATGCATTTGTTTTCAAGGATTTATTTCTACTAGAGATGAGCCGTCTCTCCTATCTCTTTTCCTCTCTTGGATTTTTGGCTCTGGTTTCTGATGACATAGTCTGTGTGCTGGCAGCCACCAGCCTCAGACAGAGTCTTACAGGGGATCCCCCGTGCAGCGAGCATTACCTTCTGTGCTGGGAGCCTGCCTGGAGGGGTGCAGAGGAGCAGCCGGCCAGACTCCAGTGCTGTGGACATGGCTTTGGACCAGTGGATCACCTAGGCGGTTCCGAAAACGGTGCTCCGTGAGTATCCATGGGTGCAGAATCCAGACAAGAAAGGGAATTTCCAGGATGTTCCTTCCGTCATGGGTATAAATTGTGAGAAAAATGCGCTTTCCGACAGCTTTTAACATTTCGTAACCAATGTGGCTACTCACTGACAATTCAGGAATGTCACAACAGGTCTGTTCTTCGCCAGGCATGTGTGTGAGCTCACTCCCCAATCTGTGAAGTGTAACATGTATGTAGGTGGTGGCTTAGCTTTATTTATTTTTAAAGGAAAGGTACAGGTAGGAATGAAGGCAGGCAGGCAAGGAGAGGAGGAAGAAGCACTTTGTTTTTATTTGGTTGTTGATCCTGGGTGGTTGTCCTGAGTCCTTGGGATGTATGTGGACTATGCCTGGCTGGAGGCAGTGGACCTGGCCACAGGCAGTGGACCTGGCCACTGATCCACCAGGGTATGCTGGTTTAGCTCTTTTTGTGCAAATGACTTATGCCAGTGGTATGTCTTCCTACTTCGTTAAATTGATATTTAACATATAAGCTCTTTCACTTAGAAGGTAACAACAAACTTACGTTTTAATCAAAGAGAATGTGCTTAAAACATTGGATATCTGTCTTTTAACAAACATGAAAATTTTAAAGACATTTAGACACGTCTGCCATGAAGACTAACCAATTATCTGAAACATCATGAAATTGGAGAAAGACGGGTTCTCTAGCTATGTGTCTTTTCTTTCTTTCTTGTGTCCTTTTATATTTTAAGCATGCTGCTTATGGCTGAAGGCTGCAGCATCTTGAATAGTGTATATTTTCCCAGAAACTGTCTGTTTGACAAATGCTCAAATTTCTATTAAATTGCTAATGTGAGGGTGTGGGTAAACTCAGATACAATTCCCCTATAAATCGGAGCAGGCTTCCTGCTGAGATTCAAGATGAGGTGGCATTCTCTGCGGTGCTTCATTTAAATGCACTCCTCCCGCACCAAGAGCAGGTGCAGGACAGCCAGCTGTCACCCTCACTCTGGAGGGCGTGTCATCCCACCTTACCACCATAGGTGCCAGCAGCAATCACTTGGGTCACTGCCTCCAAAGGTCCTCAATGTTGAGACACCACATGGTCCCCAAAGGTGCCAGTGCCAGGCGTCCCATCGGAATTGGGGAAGTGTCCCTGTGTGTTTCCAGCCCCTGTGGGCACCCGGTTGACTTAAATAGTTGCTTTATTTTGTTTGCACTAAGAGAGAATGTTTGATTGTTTCATGTTAGAAAGTTAAGGGGAAAACGTACTCGTGTTCTGCCTATAACCTGCAAAGGGCTTCCGTCCCCTGCCCCGGCCTTGTGTTTCGTCCGCTGTTCTTCTTGTTAAAGTGAAGTTTGATTCTGACTTGTGCGAGCGCATGTGCATGGATGCATTGCGCTCGTGCACCTGCAC